>PVIA01007858.1:0-78494 GCA_004024845.1 Tonatia bakeri
GGAGAGGGAGGGGAGGGAAGGGAGAAGGAGAAAGAAGATGGGAAAGAGAAGGAGCAGAAAGAAGAAAGCATTAGTGGTTATATTAATCTCAGACAAAGAAGTTTTTTAAATAAAGAATATTACTAGAAGTACAGAAGGCCATTTAATAATGTTGAAGGGGTTAATACATCAAGTGGACATAACAATCCTAAATGATTATTTCCCTTACAACAGACCTTCAAAACACAAAAAACAATAACTGATATAACTGTAAGGAGAAAAGACAAATTCTTGATTATCGTTGAGGATTTTAATGCCATTCTCAATAATTGAGGAAATAAGTTAACAGAAAATCAGTAAGGGTATAGAAAGACTCTCATTTAATTTTGTCTAATTGACATTTATGGACCTCTTAACCCAAAGCCATTAGAATACAAGCTCTTTACAAGTACACAAGGAGCATTTACTAAGAAAAATTATATAATGTCTCAATAAATTTTAAAGGACTCAGATCATACATAATAAAGTCTCTGTTCATGATTAATTAAATTAATACCTAAAAACAAACAAGCAAACAAAAATTCTCAAAAGTTTCCAAATCCTGGAAACTAAAAAGTTTCTAACTTTTAAAACTAAATTAAAAGCTTCCCAATAACTGACAAGTTCAAGAAGATTGTAAGTGAAATGAAAAACATATCTTAAAGTAAATAAAAATAAAAATATAATACATAAAAATCAAAAATTTTCTGCTAAATATCTGCTAAAATATCTGCTAAAGCAATATTAAGTGAAAATTTTTAATACCAAATGCCTCTATTACAGAAGAAAACCCTCAAGCCAGTGATTTCATTTCTACCATAAGTAACTAGAAACAATAAATAACAAAAATAAATAAAATTAAAATGTATACAGAAAAGTTGATTAATTCACAAGTTAGTTCTTTGGAATAAAAGACGATAAAGCTTCTAGTTAGACTGATCATAGAGAAAAGGAGTGAAGACACAAATAAAACAGTATCACTAATGAGAGGGGTGATGCCACAGTGAAGTCTACAAGACTTCCCAGATATTAATGGGGTAATGATGCCAAGTTATAAAAAAATAACCCAGTAAATGTGAAAAAGTAGATGTAATAGTTAAATTCATTGAAAGACACAAATTTCCTTCCAAAGTACACTTAAGAAGAAATATGTAACCTGATTAGTACTACAACTGTTAAAACAATTTAATTTGTGATTAAAAACTCTCTCCAAAACAGCACTCCAGGACTAATGAATTCTATGGTGAGTTCCACAAAACTTTTAAGAAAGAAATATTATCAATTCCAAACAAACAGGATATTTGGAATTGATAATATTTCAATATTAATGTATTATTAATATTTACCTATATTGATAATACAGCTAATGTGAGTACCTATTTAATAAAACTTGGACTTTTATCACCATAAATAACTACATAATAGGAATAATCTTATTTTCCAAAAATCAAAAGTATCAAACATGACATCAAAGTGGCTAATAGTTCCCATTTTTCTGAATTATCTCAGTTTCGACTTTCAGCTAGTTTTATAGGAATATGGTATGTTAATATGTTGAAAATGGAATCCTTAAGAACCTCCTTTGTATTTCAGAGAAAATTGTGAGCTTAGTGAGGCTTACTGTTGAAAGCAATAGAGCTCAGTAATCTAATTCAAATAAGATGATTCAACTATTTGCTTCACTTAAAACTTGAAAAATAGCATTTCAGTAAATAATGTTTTCATTTATATATAAGAATAGTCATTTCAAGCAAATTGTATTATGAAAGTTAGGTAATTTAAAGAAAGTGAAATTTTAAAGTAAAACAGCGTGCCAGGTATTAACTTCTATTGGCTGAAGTTTCTCTTTTTCAATTAGATATTTAAGTCAAAATTTTGTCTCTCATAGAGATAAGGATATAAACCACTTTGATAATATGACTCTTATTGTGACAACTTATACTATCTTAGTTTTAAACTTTTTTATTTCAGGGACATAAAGAAAATGTTATTTTTCTATTTTGTTACTGTTTTATCCTTTTAAGCAGTGTCAGAGCATTGTTTTTACATGTTGGTAAAATCCGTATAACATAATTTACTGTATTAACCTTTTCTAAAGTGTATAGTTTTGTAGTGCTAAGTACATTCACACTGTTGTGCCGCCAGCCTCCAGAACTTTTTCATTTTGCAAAACTAAAACTCTATACTGATTTGCAAAGTAAAAATATCTGTTTTTCTTCTTAATATTCCCAGAATAGTTTACTTCTAAGGCTAGATACGTGGATTTTTCCCACACTAAACAATTCTCCAATTTTCTATGGACACCAAATGTGTCTCCTACATTTCAATTCAATTCTAACACTACCTGGAGTTAGCATCAGATCCCACAGGTTATGGGGTCTTCTTTACATGGCTCCCTCCCCCATGCTTCAGATGTTAATCACAAGCCCAGGTGATCACCTTTACTTCTGTCCATCTCCCTTTAAATCAGAGGTTCCCAAGATTCTTCTCAGGTTCAGTAATTTGCTAGAGCAGCTCCCAGAATTAAAAAAAAACAGTTTATTATGAAAGGATAAAACTCAGGAAAAGCAAGGTGAAAGAGATTCACACAGCAAGGTATGTGGGAAGGGCTGGAGGAGCCCCCATGCCCTCACCTGGAGTGCCAATCTCCCACCACTTCTACATGTTCCTGGAGGCTCATGACCCCTGGAAGCTACCCACCTGGAAGCTCATAACCCTCTTCCTTTGGGAATTTTTAAGGGGGCTTTACTACAAGGATATTATTGATTAATTCATTGGACATTGGTGATTAAACTCAACTTCCAACCTCTCTCCTTTATGTGATGGTCAGAGGTGGGGCTGAAAATTCCAGCCCTCTAATAATATAATTAGTTCCCTTGGTTACTAACCCCTCCTCCTTAAGGGCTACCCAACATTCACAGTCACCTCATTACCATAAACTGATGTGTGTTTGAAATGGAGCTTAGTTATAAGTAACAAAACATGC
The DNA here is from genome assembly GCA_004024845.1 of Tonatia bakeri. Classification (NCBI taxonomy): domain Eukaryota; kingdom Metazoa; phylum Chordata; class Mammalia; order Chiroptera; family Phyllostomidae; genus Tonatia; species Tonatia bakeri. The sequence continues at coordinate 3,005 of PVIA01007858.1, forward strand.
TCCTTTCACCTTTATGGCTCTACAGCCATTTCAGAAATAAAAGACAAAAGACCAAACATTATTATAAAAAATATTTCACTTAGCACTTAGGAAATGACAAGGATTGTAGAAGCTGTGTCAAGAATGGACAAAGAGCTAATATATATTGTTATAAATTACAATTTCACACAATTAAACAGCTCTATATTTTTCTTTCTCTTTGACCCTTGGCAACTACCATTCCATTTTCTGTTTCTATGAATTTAATGACTTTAGGTACCTCAAAATAGTTGAATTATACTGTATTTTTCTTTTTATGGCTGCTTTATTACACTTAGTAATAGCATTCTCAAGGTTCATCTATGCTATAGCATGTGTCAGGATTTCTTTCTTTTTTAAGTCTGAATAATAAACCAATGTATGTATATGACACATTTTGTTTATCTGTTCTTCTGTGGATGCTGCTATAACCGTGGATATGAAAATAATTCTTTGTGAGTCTGCTTTAATTTCCTTTGGATGTATACTGGAAGTAGAATTGCTGGGTCCTATGGTAACTCTGTTTTTAATTTTTTAGAACTTCCATTTTGTTTTCCATAGTGGTCATACCATTCTACATTCCCAACAGTAGTGCACAAGAATTACAGTTTCTCCGTATCCTCGCTGACACTTGTTATTTTCTGTCTGCTTTTTTAAATAGTAGTTACCCTAATGTGTATGAGATATTTTATTTTTTTGCATTTTTCTAATGATTATTGTTATATCTTTTTTAGAGAATATGTATTCAAGTTCTTTGTCAATTTTTGCAAATTATTTGAGTTACATATTTTGTTATTATTAAATTATAGGAGATTTTTATATGTTCTGGATCCCTTATCAGATTGGCAAATATTTTCCTTTATTGCATGAGTTGCTTTTTAACTGTTGATTCTCATTTTTTAATTTCCATTTTAAAAAGATTTTATTTATTTATTTATTTTTACAGAGAGGGGAAGAGAAGCAGAAAGAGAGGGAGAGAAACATGAATTTGTGGTTGCCTCCTATATGCCCTGAACCAGGGACTTAGCCTGCAACCCAGGTTTGTGCACTGACTGGGAATTGAACCAGTGACCCTTTGATTTGCAGGGTGCCACTCAATCCACTGAGCTACAGCAGCGGGGGCTGATTTTATCCTTTGATGCACAGAAGTTTTCATTTTGATCTAGTATAATTATTTTTACTTTTATTGACTGTGCTTTTGATGTCATGTCCAAGAAATCATGGTAAAATTGAATGACATGATAATTTCCTCCTTTTTTTTTCATTTAAGAGTTTTATAGTTATAAGTCTTATATAGTAGTGTTTGATCTATCTTGTGTTAATTTTTATGTGGTGTAAAGGACAGCTTCATGCTTTGAATGAAGATATCCAGTTTCTCCAATATCATTTGTAGAAAGAGTGTTTTAGAAAGATGTCATCTACATTTGGAATATGATTTAATTGAAGTTAATTTTCCAAAACAAAAAAATTAATGTGTAAAAGTTTTAACCAATTAGATCACACATTCATAAGACCGAGATATGAGCCCAGGAATCCATTTTTGACTATTGCTTTTTAGTGATTTGTCTTGTTTATTTGTTTTGTTTTGTTATTATTGCTGCACTTATTTTTATTTTCTGTGACACAGTTGAGCAGCAAGTTGACATCTTGGAAAATATGCTTTTTGAAAATGTCCTTAACTATTTTATGAAGAGACTTAATTCATGCATGCATTGATTTTTAAAGATCTGTTAGCTCATTCCATTCACTTTATTTGGGATCTATTAAATGGCTTTAAATGAACAGCAGAGCAGTGAAAAGGAATGTTTAAGGTTTTCATGGAGGAGTGTGTAGATGGATATATGTTGTTCCACATACAGTAAAAATTTAAAATATTGTGTAGCGTTATTTAATTTAGTAGTAAAATCATTAGATTCTCTTAACAATGTTATCTATATCATTCCAGGGTCCAAATTATTCACAGAAGCATAATAATACTGAGTTTTAAAAATCACTGAATACATTTAGACTTTTCTGGTTTTCTGTAGGATTTTTGATTTTTCATATTCATTGCCCAATACAGTTAATAGCAGAAAACACTAAATTGAATTGAATGACTTTCTGAATACTATCTTTCCAGTGTTTCCAATATCCATTTCCTTGTAATTTCATAAGCAAAAGGTACTTCATGAAGCACTGTTCTAAATACTTTGCATATGAGTATACTGACATTAATTTTGAAAAAATGTATAATTTAAATACCATTATATAAATATATATGTGTATATATATGTGTGTGTTATATATATGTACATCCATCCTTTTATATACCAAGAAAATTAAACCATGAAAAATTTTAAAATCCTAAGCAATATCACAAAGTTATAAAATAACATAACCAGAATACAGACTGAGGACATCTAGCTACAGAGCCCAAACTTAAAATGACTACACTATGATTTATCTCATGTGGCTTAAATTCAAATTTAATGTATATATCACTCTCAATGATTGATAAGTCTAATGGTTAAAACCTAGATAAAATAAAAATTATATTTCTTGGAAAAGTGACTTGTATTTAAGCATGTACAAAATGGTGATGATGTTTCTTTCCAAAACACTGACTATAGTCACACAGCATGTAATGACAGGAGTATATCCAGAGAAATGAATTGTTAGGTGACTTTGTTGCACAAACATCACAGAGTTAAGTTATACAAACCCAGATGGTATAGCCTGCTACACACCTAGGCTACATGGTATAGCCAATTGCTGCTGGACTAGAAACCTGTGCACATTACTATACAAAACAACATTATATCAAATCAAGTGCAAGAGAAAATGATGAAATCCAGAGATATTCTAAATACTAGAGGTATGAGGCTGCTGGTATAACCCAGCATATCCTTTTCAGGAAACTTTTTTAATAAGTAGAAACAGTACATTCTAAAAATAAAATAAATAAATAAAATCACAGTAAAGAAATACATAAACCAATGAAATAGTCATTTATTATCATTAGTAAGTATTATATGCTGTACATAGTTGTATGTACTACATTCTTGTATGATAGGCAGCACAGTGGGTTTGTTTATACCAGCATCACCACAAACACATAAGTAATGTGTTGCACCATGATATTAGGGAATAGGGGTTTATCAGCTTCATTATATTCACATGGGACCACCTTCGTGTACATGATCCACCATTGACTGGAACATCGTTATGTGGTACACGGCTAACAAGACCTGTTGTTAGGGAGAATGATTCCTGAATCATTTAAAATTTTTGAGTAGAAACACAAGATGCCCTTTTATCTCACATATAACCGAGTGATAATTTTACTGTTTAAGTTAAAATATGTGACGGTAAATTTACATTTCATACACCACCTAAAAAGGCAAAACATTTGTAATATGTAATATAAAATATATAAATCAAAAAACAAACACAAGTCAAACATCTTCATAAGAAGAAATGGAACCGAAATATCAGACAGCAAGTGTGTTGGAGGCGTTCTCATGAGTGCAGAGGTGGGCGGCGCCCATCAAGAACTTGTCTTCTGTGGAAAAGAAGCACGGGCGAGTCCCCCAGTTGAGACCACACACTTGATCCAGGCTCACAGACTGCGACCAGCAGCTTGATGTAGGTCTCCAGTCCTGAATAATTAAGGCTGAAAAACTGGCAAATGCTACCTGGAGCAATTGCAAGTGCCAAGGTTAAAAACAGGTGGAAAGACATTCTGTGCCTTTTTTTGTGACTGATTCATCATATTATCCAGACTTCCATAGGCAGTAACTCCAAACACAGGACACTGGATTTTATACTGAAGAGACAAAACTGTATCAATTGAAAGGCAACTTTTCATCAGATTAAAATAATTCTTTATACCATTCCAACAAATACTTTTCAAAACTATAGTAAATAATTTCAAACATAGAAATAGTTTATCAAGTCACATTTAAGGGTAGCATGAAGTTGTGAAAGGAAATAATACATTATCCTATTAATATAATAAAGATTAGAAATCATGATGTAAAATATACTTTACTACTGATAAAACATTTTTCAAAAATGTCCGTGCAAATCTCCAGCCTGGAGAAGAAAAAACGCTAAATTGACGAGAGTAAGGGGAGCTCAGCCAGCACACATGCAGAAAAATTGATGTATACAACATGAACGAACTCTTAAGAACCACAGAGAATACCCTGAAAATCCCCAACTTCCATATAGAGTTAATAAAAAAGAGAGAAAATAGGAAATTGGAGGAGAAACTGTATTTGAATAAATAACTTTGATGTTTTCAAAATTTGGAAAGGACAATATGTAACCTCTAATAAAATGTGTACTTTTTAATAATAAGGAGAATAAATAAATAAACCTATTCTTGGATATACTATAATGAAAACACTGTACATTAAGGATGAAATAAATCATAAAAGCTACTAGCAAAAAGACATTTTAACAATAAAGAACTGACTGACTGGCAATGAATTTTTCATTTGCAACAACAGATGCCAAAAGAAAATGGGATAATATCTCCACACTGCTGAAAGAAAATAACCTTAGCATATAATTTTATATCCAATCATAATGTTTTCAAGAGTAAGCACAGTAAGGGTGTTTTGCTGCTATAGACACACAGAATAATGGGAGATTTGACCACCCACAGAACCTGAGACTGAGTAAAAAGTAAAATACTAAGGGAAGGGGTATGATAAAGGAAACTCCAACAAGAACAGAATTGACATAATGTGGCAGTTTAAGACAAACATCTTCATTTTTGAAAAGTTTAAATTTATATAATAACTAGATTGGAGAAGGGTTTTCATATGATTGATTTATTTTAAGGTTGCTGTGGAAAAGGAAGGATGAAAGGACTTAATGAATGTTCTTAGAAAAAAATCATTGTTAACTAAATATTGTAAAGATGTGAAGGAAATCACTAAAATAACATACTATAACCCATAGTTTCAAAACCAGCAGAGAGCAAACAACAAAAAACATGAATATCTGAAAAAGATATCTTGTATTACACTCACAGGGTTGCATTGTGGAGAAAACACGTTGAAACCATAAGAACCTTCTAATTTTGACTTTGGGACATATTCAATATCATCAGACTTGCCCTCCCTCTATAAAGAACTAGGAAACTGACAAAATATTTAAAATAACATTTCAAGTACAATATTTGAATCAATAGCTTTAAATATTAAGCAAAAGGCTAAGATGTTTGGAGAAAAAATATATACATCACTCTAATGTTTTTCCTGGGAAACATTTGTCTGACTCCAGAAATGGGGAGGTAAACCTAACCGAAGAAAGACCTTGTTGCTGAGCCAAAAAGCCAGTTTGTGGCGGCTAATGGAGATGAGAGATCCAGGGCATGCAACCCAACAGGAGGCAGCTGCACAGAGAGCAAAGAACACTAGTCCTCTCCAATCCCTTTGGCTGAATATTAAGTTAAAATACATAGGAGGGAACTGCCCAAGACCAGGCAAGGGACAACTAATGGAATATCTTAATTTACTGTTACTGCATAATAAATTATTATATACTTTTAGCAACTGAAAATAATCATTATCTTACAATTTCTGTGAATCACATATATGGGCTAATAAGACTGGATTCCCCTTTCAGTTGAAAGCAATAGCTTCACATTTTATCTTGGATCAGGGTCTTCAAAACCCACTGTAGTTGGCAGAACTGACTTATTTATGGCTGTATAACAGAAGTCCCCATTTTGCTCATTGCTCTCAGCAGCAGGCCGTTCTCAGCTCCTAGAGAGCACACACGGTTCCTCCCAAAGCTGTCACCACAGGCAGTTCACAGCACGGGCGTTGCTTTTATTCCATCCCAGGAGAGCATGCGTCTATGACTTCTTCTTCTGTGACTAGGTAAAGACTGTCCTTTTTAAAGACTCATGGTCACGTCAGCCTGCCTGGTAATCTCAAATTCTTAACTTAAACAGATTTGGACTTTTACTTACATCTGCAAAATCCCATCACAGCATCATCTAGATTACTATTTGACTGAATACCTGAAGAAGGTGTCTGTATGACGGGGCCTAGAATCTTGGGGTTTGTTTTAGAGATCTAACAACCACTTGGAGAAGAAAGCCTGAAGACAGCCACATTCCAGCTAAGCAGATTGGAGAAAAGTTGAAAACCAGTGTTTCCCAAAGAGACTAAATGAAAACCTATACCTTCGAGGTAGGACTAAATTAACCCTAGAGTAAAGGCTATTCTACATCTGCCATAATAACATATGTAAACACAAGACTCAGATGATTCAAGTTGATCTAAAAAAACCTCAACACTACTTAAAGGAGTACAAAATGATCTAGGCATTCAAAAATATAGCACCCCTGGTCTCCATTATCGAATAAAAGAAAACCCCAAGGAATACACAAATATTCTAAATCAACAAGTGAATTTTTAAAATTCACAGTACAATGTACAATAATCATTGTGAGTCTATATTTCAACAATAAACAATTAGAAAATACAGTTAAAATAAAAATTTTAATGCTAACAAAATCCATGGGTTTCTTAGGCAAAAATTTCATACATATGAAATATTTATATATGTATGGTCTATACATGAAAAACTTCATAATATTTCTGACAGTTACCTACTGTAAAGTTGAAATATTTTTATCCCATTTCCATACTATTTGGAAGTCACTCTGTGAAGTTCACACTTAAGGAATAGAAAGATGTTTTTCATATTCCTGAAGATGAATTATCTATATACTTATTTAAAATTATTCTGCAAGGGAGATTTTTCTCTTTTCACCCATTATTAATTTATTTAATTATCTATTTTGTCATATGGACTCACAATTATTTATTTAATGCGTGGGGTCATAATCCAATACTCCTTTTTCTTGCTCAGTTTTTTTCAACTTTGTCTTTCAGATGTCAGGTGGCTCTTATCATGTGTATGTTTGTTTGGGATTTTTTGACCACTTCATTACTTTCTAGCTCCATTAGATACTCCAGCTTCATCTTGTACCTTTACTCTCCCAGCTGTGTGATCAGATATTTCCTCAGGTTTCCCAGTTTCTTTGGTTGGGACATGATATTAGGAACGAAGATCAGAGTTTCAGGTATGTATTTTACCAATGAATTTTATTGTCTCTAGGTGTTCAGCTGGCAGAGGACTGAAATATGTGTGAACACTAACCCACATTTATGTATATACACACATGCAACCCAGGCACATGCACATATCTCTAAATAATTCTCTATTTAACATGTATACAAATGAAGCTAAAGTTCTATTTATACTGATGTCTCCAACTCCAATCCATTACCACATGGATCATTTAAACTAGCTTCCTTTCCTTGATTCTTATCTGTAATCCCCCACCTCAAAAGTGAGAAAACTGGTTCCAAATATTCTCCTGGAGTTTGTCAATTCTTAAAAAAATTCATATTTTCTGGATACTCAACATCCCTAGAAACAGGCTGTGAGCATCCTGCCCAGATGATGAGATGCGCTAGTGTGATAGGATGGCCCTAGCTACAACGGCCCTTTTAACCCTCCTCTGACTGTGAGCTATTGACATCCAAACACATCAGTAAAATCCTCTCCTCCCCGTGCCTTTGGCTTGTGTACTCCACCATGATTCCCAATAAAGGCATTTGGCCACTTGTCCTCACTGTCAGCTCTCCAACTGTTGTCCCTGTTTACTGGGTGCTCCTACTGTATGCCTCCCCCGGTGGCGTACCATGCCTTCATCCTCTAGAAAGTGTGAGTATAATGAAACTTCTAATTTCATTTACCTCTTCAGTTTCTGTGTTGGAATGATTCTTAAAGATCCTACATGGGGACTCACTCCAGATATACAACACATCCACCTGGTTCCCACCATTTGTTATCCATCATTCAAACCCGTAATAAATGTATAGCAGTGACAGTTTTGTTAACCTCTGTCCCTTTGGGCAACAACTTTATTAACCAGAGTACAGTTTTCACATGTAGTTTGTTTTGTCCTTAGTATTATAGACTGCATTCTTTTCAAAGTCACTTAGGTCAGCTCATCCTGCAGCCTTTTCCGTGAGGTTGCAACATACATTTGTAATGTGCTTCTGTATTCTCTTATCGGAGGCTGGCATTCCTTTTAGGGTTCTCTAGAACTCCTAAATATTTTTTTTTTAGTTTGCATACATTACATTTCAATTTTGTTCTGTAAAGTTCTATGTAATTTAATGACTTGTGTAGACTATTACAATATTATACAAAGTAGTTCCAGTTTCTAAAAATCCACTGTGCTTCACCCATTCATCCCAGCCCATTTTTATTCAAACCCCTGGCAAACTTTCATCAAAATTTTGCCTTTTCCATCATGTTATATAATTGGAATTAAAAGTGTGCAACATTTTAAGATTGGCTTTTTTATTTAGCCATATACATGTAAGGTCCCTCTGTGTCTTTTTGTGGTTTGATAGTTCATTTCTTTTTATTGCTGACCAATATTTCATTTGTGGTATTTCACAGATGGACTATATATGAGAAACATCTTAACTGCTTTCTGTTTGGGTGAATAAAACTACTATAAGCATGCATGTGAAGGTTTTTGTGTGGACACAAATTTCAAATCACTTGGGGACATGATTGCTAGGTCTATAATAAGACTATGTTCAGCTCTGTGAGAAACTGCCAAGGTGTCTTCCACAGTGTGGGCACCACTTTGCATTCCCTCCAGCAGTGAGTGTCTGTTGTTCCCATCCTCACCAGCATTTGGTATTGTTAGCATTTTGGATTTTAGTCATTCTAATGTGCATGTTGTGATATCTTGCTTAATTTGAAAATGCCTAATAAACATTTTAAAATCCTTATTTGCCATAAGTACATCTTCTTGTGTGACTCCTCTGCTCAAAACTACTGTTCTTTATTTAAGACTGAGTCGCTTGTTTTCTTATTGTTGAATATTATATTTTAGATATGAATCCTTTATGAAATAAGTGTTGTTTGCACATATTTTGTTTTAGTCTCTAGCTTGTCCTTTTAATATCTTAACAATGTTCTTCACAGAGCAAAAGTTTTTAATTTTCATAAAGCCTAACTTGTCATTTCTTTTCTTTCATGGACTGTGCTTTTAGAAACTCATTGCCAATCCCATAATTGCATAGATTTTCTTCTAAGCACTCTTGTAAGTTTCATAACTCACTTTTATCTAGTTATATTATCCACTATTAGTTAATTTTTGTGAAAGGTATAACATCTGTTTATTTTCACATTCAGCCTTTTGGCATATTTTCCACTACCATTTATTGAAATTTTATCTTCTCCTTTATCAAATATTAGTTGACTATATTAATGTGGGTGCATCTTAGGGCTCCCTGTCCTATTCCCTTGATAAATGTTTCTACTATTTCACTATATCCATCTGCACTGTTGATTGCTTTATCTTTATGCAGTCTTGAAGTCAGTAGTGTTAGACATTTAATTTTGTTATTTAGTATAATGTTGACTATTCTGAGTCTTTTCCTTTTGCATAGAAATGATATAATCAATTAATTTATATTCACAAAACATTTTTCTGGGAATTTGATTAAGATTATACTTATTTTTTAGATCAAGTTTAGCAAAATTGACATTTTAAAGATATCATATCTTACTATCCATGAATAGAGAATATCTATTTATATCTTTCACCTGAGTTTTGCAGTTTTCTGCATAGTGATCTTTTACTTACTTTGTTAGGTTTACCCTTTATATCCAAATTATCAATTTTTTCTAGTGATATTTTCAATTATATTGTATTTTTATTTAAAATTCAATTATAAATTGTTGATACATAGAAAAGAATGATGTTACCTTTGTGTCCTGTGAACTTGTTATTATTGTTTATCATTTAAAATTTTTTTGTTCATTTCTTTGAAATTTCTAAAGAGAAAATCATATTTTGTGGGAACAAAAACATGTTTGGATAGTTTTATTTCTTCTTTGAAATCTTACCATTTTTATTGAATTGTATTGTTTTATACTAACTAGGACTTCTGGCTTGGACAATGTTGAATAGAAATTATAAAACGCCAACATCCTGGGTGTTTTCCAGTCTTAGGGTTTGGCATCTAGTTTCTGAACGTAAAATGTGATCGTAGCTGTAGGTGTTTTTCTATCTTTTTTTTTATTTTTCTTTTAAGTGGACTTTATTTTTTGAGCAGTTCTGGGTTTACAATGAAATTGAGCAGAAAATACAGTATTCTTAAACATACCTTGTGACCCTTCTGTCCCTCCTGATGCAGATCCTGGCCAGAAGGATCCATGTGTTGTGGCTGCGAGAGACAAATTCACACAGACTACAAAAGTCCTGTGGAGAAAAAGGGACGGCATGGCCACTCTCTAAGAGAGAGAGAGAGGGGGTCCTGGCCCCGGCCTGGACAAGCTTTTACTGCTTTTCTGGTATATTACATTGAGGATGGTCCTCATTTACTATGCACAGGTTTGCTGTAGGTGATTACCTTTTATGGATAACAAAGGAAAGAATGTTGCTATTTGCTTCAAAGAGAAGGATGTTACAGATCAAGGGGAAAAATGGTTGAACTGGTTACACTCCATACTTGAGAGTTTTAGCACAGATCTTAGGAAGTTACAGTAAGCACTTGCTGCCTCAGTTCAGGGTGAAGGAGTTTTAGCAAAAGCAAGTCTTATAGCATCCTAAGTACAATGCAGGCCTGAATTCCCACCAGAAAACCTATCCATGGGTGTGGATCCTGTGTGCCAACTCACTCCCCACTGGCCTTTCTGAGTGGGGGCTGAGCTACATTCCCATGCCATACCCTATAGGAATGGCTCCTTATACCTTCTCCCAACACATAAACACAGACTCTCCACTGCCACTGTCCACATCCCACACAAGAGTGGTACCTTCGTTACAATGGATGAGCCTACATCAACACATCTTTATAACCTAAAGTCACAGTTTGCATTAGGGTTCAGCCTTGGCATTTGCGCTTTAGGTTTGGATAAACGTACCAATGATTACAGAGCATTGTGGTATTCATGTCATAGTTCCACCTCTCTAAAATACTCCGTGCTCCACCTACTGTTTTCTCACTCTCCTCTGCTGACAACCACCAATCTTTTCTTTTTCTAGGATTTCATTTTCTTACTTTTAATATATTGAGAATTGTAAATGTAGGAATAAGCAGGGAAAATAGTCTTCATTCTACTATCTGGAAAGTGTTCTGGTTAACATTGTAATGATGTTTCTGCTAACATTTCCTCTAAAATATTTTTACCTAGTTGAGCTCTTACAATACATGTAATTTTGTTCCATGCATTTTCTTTCACAACCACTGATCTTTTTGTTGTCTCCATGGTTTGCCTTTTCCCGAGTGTCATATACTTCTAATCATACAGAATGTAGCCCTTGCAGATTAGTTTATTTTTCTTACTATTAAGCATTTAAGTTTCCTCCTTATGTTTTCATGTCTCAGTAGCTCATTTCTCTTCAGCACAGATTAATATTCCATTGTCTGAATGTACTACAGTGTATTTATTCACCAAAAAAGGACATTTTGTTTTCTTCCAAATTTTGTCAGTTATGAATAAAGCTGCTATATGCATCTGTGTGCAGGTTTGGACATAAGTTTTCAGCTACTTTAAGTAGAAAATGCTAATTCTTGGATCATATGGGAAGAGTATGTCTAGTTTTGTAAGAAACTTCCCATTTCCCAAAGCAGCTGTGCCATTTTGCATTCACAATGAAAGTTCTCATTGTTCCACATCCTTATCAGCATTTGAAAGTTCCCATTGTTCTACATCCTCATCAGCATTTGATGGTTTGTGTCAGTGTTTTGGATTTTGGCCATGCTAATTTGCATATAGTGATATCTCACTATTGTTTTAATTTAGATTTTTGTACATGTTCTTTATCAAGTTGAGACAATTCCCTCTATTTCTACTTTGTTGAAAGTTATGAAAATGATTGATGTTGGATATTTCAGAAGCTAATTTTTATATCTATTAATGATTATGTATTTTTTCTTTAGCCTGTTGATATGATATATTAATTTGATTGAATTTTAAGTGTGAAGCCATCATTATATCCATAAAATATGTCTCCCTCAGTAGAATTCTCAAATTCTATGATTCAATTTGTTAAATTTGTCATGTTATATTTCTATATAGTTTTTATATTAAAATAATTTGGCCTTATGAAATGAATTACTGTATTTCGGGGGCTATAAGATGCACCTTCCCCACTCCAAATTTGGGAAGAAAATGCAGCAGCAACCCTGCTCCTGCTTCCTGTGACCCCATTCCACCGCTGCTCCACCATGGTGAGCCAGGTAAGCCACATTCAGACTGTAAGATGCACCTCCCTTTTCCTCCCAAATTTAGGGGGCTGTGCATCTTATAGTCTGAAAAATGCAGTTATATGTGGTCCTTGTTTCAATTATTTGGGATAAAAAGTAGGCACTTGGTATTATTTGTTCCTCAAATGTTTGGTATAATTTACCAGTGAAAGCATCTGGGCCTTGGTGAGAAGGAAGGAAATGAAATTGGACAGAAGAACATAGGAGCCTCAACTATTTATATCATGTGTTAATTCTTAGAAGACCTGAAATGAATATGGCATAGTAACTAGTACTGGTAGAATCAGAACTATAGAGAAGTATTTATGTTATAAGGGGGTGATAAAAAAAAAACCTAGAATTTTCTTCTGGAGGAGTGAGCATCTATCTCTTAGGACAGGTTTTCTGGGCTAGGTGAGTGTTCCAGGAGTCCATCTGTATCAGTGTACCAGCTGGCGAGTGTACCAGTGTGAGAGGCTACATTGGGTTTCAATTAAAAATTTTTTTGAAGACCCTTTTAACGTGTTTTCCCATTTCGTGATGAGTGATTTAGGAACACACCTGCCCACACTGTGCTTAGTGTTCAGCTGCTTTTGACCAAAAACTCCCTGACTCCTTTGATCCACCCACCCTATTCACTTGATCTCGCCCCAAGAGGCATTTTTAAATGTCCCTGCATGAAAAAACTTCTCAGGAAAATGTTTTTCTGATGTGGAAGAGATGAAATAAAAATGGCAGAAGCACTGAAAGACTTCAAAATTGACATCAGAATTAATGAGTTCAAACGCTGTTTTGAGCAGCGGGAAAAATGTCTCAATAGGTGAATTGCATCAAATGGAGAGTACTTTGAAGATGACTGAGATGAAATATATAAGAATAAATTCACTGTTTTTATAAGTAAATTACTGTTTTTCCCGTCATAATTTTTCTTTCTTTTCTATATATTTTAAAATATTCCACAAAGGTTTATTTGCATAAATATTTGTTGTCTTTAATGAGGGGGAAATGTGAGATGCTTTCCAGAAAGTAACGCCTATAAACATTTACACTGGCAGATTGCTATTTTGAAACAATCTTATTTGGATATCTACCACAATGCCAAAAAAATCAATAACAGATGTATCTGCAGCTGGAGCAAGATAGCCACAACATGTGGTACAGTCACACTTGGCAGTGGAAAAGAACTTCAGAATGTGCATTGGCTCCTTCTCTGTTTCTTTTTGTTTTGTTTTGTTTTCCTGTTCAGTTAGCGAGACAGGATGCCTGCAGTCCCTCCAGATGCAGAGCGTGGATAGTAAAGGAATAGGAGAGAGAAGGCCAAAGTTGGTCTTTCTGAATATTGCTTCAACTCATAATTTTAAATTGTAAGCCATATTACTTGGCACATGTTCCATCAGCTAATAATGAATAATGCTGCCTATAAAAAATATCAATGGCAAATTCTGTTTTAAGCCATCATTTTTTTTCAAGAAAACCCCAGGATTGATGAAGAAATAAGAATCTTTATGAAACACATTTAAAATTATAATATTTGACTTAAAGGAGAAATATAAAATAATTTGTTTTTCAAAGATACTTAACATATTTAGAAATACAAAGAAGCCACTATCAGATAATTTAAGTTAAAAATTAAAAAAACTAAAAAATAGTAGTCCTAGATCCTTTTAAAGCTGAGCTGTATCAGCCTAGCAAAAAGAACATATTTATTTTTCCCTTCACACTGTTCAATGGCATAAAAATTTTGAAATATCTTAATTTAATTAAGATAGTATACCATAAGCAAAATGATGGAAAGACAAACATATGCACACATGCACATTAAGAAACAAAAAGCAAAACCATTTTTTATGAATTTAGTAGAACTCCAAAATAACATTTTGAAGAATAAATAGCTGTATGAAATACTAATAACTATTTGATATCATTAGGTCATTTTGTGTGTTTCATAAATGCTGAAACATTTTCTGTTGTTTCTCAGAAAACATTTAAAAAATTCTTTTACAATAACATTTTAAAAGAAAATAATTATGACTAATATTAAAATAAATTACATAAGAACTGTAAATAAAAATTTGCTGGACATTACTAAAGAAAATAAAACAGATACAAAAAGGATAAGAGCAACTGAAGACACAGTAAGGGGAAGAGGTGAGGTGTAAATTTAGGCTTGAGAAACAGCTAAAATCATTACACTCTACTGTCTCATGTCATTCTTTTCACAATTATATCCTTAGAGAATTACTACTACTAGTAATAATAATGATAATGTTCTAGTCCAAAAAAGTTCTTAAGAGACCACAGCTGTGAACAATGCCTGTTTACTCATAGTAATTTAAACACTGTTGATTTAGACCCCCACCATGCGTACCTAGATACAATATAGCCATTTTGGAGGATGGAGCCAGGAAAGATAACTGAGTGCTCAAGGGATAACAGGTGGTTGGGAGTTAGGTTAATTAAATTCTAGCTGCTTCTTTTCATGACTAGAAGTCAAAGGATGACATCTAAATTTGATTAATATAAGAATTAGTGTTCCCTGGCTGGTATGGCTCATCAGCTTTGAGCACCAGCCTGAGAACAAAAGGGTTGCCAATTCGATTCCCAGTCAGGGCACGTGCCTGGGTTGCAGGCCAAGTCCCCAGTTGAGGGCGTGCGAGAGGCAACCACACATTGATGTTTCTCTCCCTCTCTTTCTCCCTCACTTACCCTCTCTCTAAAAATAAATAAAGAAAATATTTTTTAAAAAATTAGTGTTAAAGAAAAACATTTTTAAGCATGTTGGTCAATACCAGAGGTGAATAAAAGATATCTAGATTACCATTACCACTGATAGGCTATCAGTTTTTTGTAACTTTTTTTTTGTTAACATTTGATGTTTTTTATCTGCTTCCACATTATTTTGCTTTTTACAACTATAAAAAGTAGAGATTTTGTGTCAAGATTATCAGTAAATTTACTAAAAAGAAAAAAACTCTCAGAGGAGAATAGAAAACAAGAAGCTCATCTTGCCCTCATAAAAGAAAAAATAATTGAAGTCTAGGTGAGAATTATAAATTTTCCCATCACCTTTATTCTCTAAATACTTCTGGAAATTGGAGAATGGCTTAATTTTCTTGGAGTTGATCTACCTCAGACAGAGGGGGAAAAAAGCATATACACAATGGGTTCCAGATCCAATCTCATAAGAAAAATTATAAATAAATTACTGCCCCAGGATACTTTGGGAGATACTTTATTTAAGGAACATGCAGCAACAACATACTCTAACACAAGTACCAATAAAATATTCCTACTGCTGAATGAAAGAACTTCCAAAGAACTAAATACCAATGCCAAGGAGGGGACTCTGGGGAGCATTCTTTAATTTATTACGATGTAGTTGCCTACTATCTAATATGAGATCCCAACACAATTTTGTATAGATATGCTTATGGCCCATGTGAACTTTTTGTTTCCATAGAAATCAAATTTAAGAATGATCACCTAAATATGAATATTAAATTGCAACCTCCACAAAACAGGGGTTTTTATCTATTTTCACAGATCTATTGCCAATTAAAAAACAGACCATAGCAAGGCAAGTGTTCAGTAAATATTTATCTCCCAAAATAAGGGAGAGATAAAAATGATACCTAAAATCCAAGTCATAAATAAGGTAATCCTTGTTCTTGAACCATACGCTGAATGAGTAGCTTCAGAATCTATTTTCATGGAGTAAGAAGTATTGTCCACCCTAGAAAAGTGCTGTTTTGTGGGCTCGCTATTCACTTTTCGGTTGATTTCTAGCATAATTTTTCATAAAGCAATCTATCTCCCACTGGTCCTATCTCATTAGGATGATCTCACCTACAGCCTTTGGTAATATACTTTCCAAATAGTTTTCTCTCTCTCTGCTACATTCCATGTAGCGTCCTCCAAAGGAAAATCTCGAAAATTGCCTCTTTTAAGTAAAGGCTGCACAAATTATAGCCCTCTTGCTTTGCTCCTAAATTAAAAACAGCTTCACATCTTTAGATTTTTCTAGGAAATAAAGCTTGTGCCTCACCACTCCAGGGAACTTGTGTCAAATTATTATAATGGTTAGCTTGATTTGTTTATTTTTATTTGGTTAAAAATGGCATAACGAAGCCTGACACCTGCCTCCCTCCATTGCTTCTAGGATCCCTTTTTTTCTCTGGTGACATTTCACAGTGGTGTGCTATTTTCAATTTTCTTTCCCCCCCTCTCTTTTGCTTGGCACTTTGTAAACTTAAATGAAAATAAATATCCTTCAGTTCTGGGAAATTTTCCTGAGGTTTATTGGGTAATTTCTTTACCTGCCCTCTGTTCTTTCTTTATGTAATTCCTATTGTTCAGATGTTGAACTCCTAGGACTAATGCTCCAGTGTCCAAACCTTCTCTTTCTTATCACTTCTTTCTCTCTTTTTTTTGTTATTAAAGTTTTACTTTGTAAGAGGTTTTTAAAAATATTTCTGCTGAAACATCTAGTGAGTTTTTTATTTCTGCTTTCACATTTTTAATTTTCTAGAGTTCTTTATGGTTTTCTGAATATTCCTTCTTTGTAACACCTATTTATATTTCATGGATGAAATGTCTTTTGAGGACATTATGCTATGTTTAATATATCATCTCCTGCTCATTACATTGTTTATTTTCTTCCTGATTTCATTTTCTTTGCTTTCTTTTTGGTCTTTGTCTCGGTTGGTGTTAATAAAAAACCTGGGGTTCACTGGACCATTTGTACCTAACAATGGGGCACTAATCTGTTAAGTTTAGTTTCATTGTATCTAGAGTCTTGCTGAATGGTGGGTTTTCTTCCAAAAACATGCAGAGCCATTATACTAGATGTATACAACTGTCAGTATCTACTGGTCTTTTCATTTTAGAAAAGAATCATTTCACCTTTTGTGTGGAACAGGAAAGCTTTGCACCAAATATTCACGAGGTAGAGAGTACATATTCATGGATGCCCCAATTTAATGTGCATATTTCCTCTAATTCCCATTTTCAACATGGATGTGATTTAATGCCATCTGAATTAATTCCTCCAGACTAGAGGATAAATATGCAGTCACACAGAAGTTTAGTTGTGATTTATGTGGATGGAGAAGAAGATCTACATATCTAAGAGCTTTATATAGACATTCAACACCGTTTTCAACCCCACTAAGATCCCTACTTTTAGGACTATTTGTGTTTCCAGTCTTAGAATTGTCTAGGATTGTGGACCTACTCATGCATGGTTAAGATCCATATTTGTCCAGCTTTCTAAATAAGAAAACAATAGTCTATTTGCATTCTAGCTTCTAAAATTTGTATTGCAAAATTTATTGTTTATGTGTTCTTTGTTCTTATGGTTTCATCTAATTTTATCTTTGCTAAGTTTTCCTTCAGCTATTACTTTACAAGGGTTTCTGGGAGATAAGGTAACAACAGTATGTGTTTAATACAGCATTTTTGAAGAGAATTCTTGTCATTTCAATAAAACTAATATAAAACATTAAAATACATTATCATTTATTGAATACCTGTAATATTGTATGCACCATACAATGTAATCTGTAGATGTATTATTTTATTTGACCTTCCTAAACTCTGAAAATAACCATTCTGGTACAATTTGACATGAAGAAACCATGGATGATATAGAATTGAACACAAGAGCTATCTAACTCAAGGGTTTTCTAATATTAACAGCTACTTCCCAAGAAATTTATAATCTTTAAACTAAAGTTCTTTCCAACCTAAAATGAGATGTATCTTATGTCAAAAATTTGTTTTTGAAAAGGTGGGAGTATATCTTCCCTAGGAAGTCACAGGCAAAGTAGATTAAATTCAAACACAAAAGGCAATTGGGGAGTTCTTCCTAAACATGATATTGTTTAGGAAAGACCATGAAATGATTAAAACTACCCTTCAGTTAAGGATAGGCCTAATTTTGCTTTCAAAATCTACATCAAATGTTAATTCTATTAACTCACTTCACAAAAGGTAATCACTTTCTTATCATCTGAGCATTCCTAATACTATCTTATAGTTTCCTATTGGTCAGTTTGAATTTGCATTGTCTTTCAAAATAATTAATACATTTTTAGTATGTACCTATGTCCAAATATTTAAATATAAAAATCCTAAGCTGTTATCTTTGAGGGTCCTTATTATACAAAAGAAGTTGACAAAAAGCTTCAGAGAAATGTGTCATGCAGAATTCAACCTACTTTTTATCATCAGTATTATCGTCCATCACCTTAAAACACTGTTAAAGATGTTACTCCCTCTGGAATTTAAACATTAGAAAAAGTTTGTTTGTTTTCATACCACTCTTGGAAACAATAAATATTTTGGATGTTTTGAAGTGGATAAATCTGTGAGGTAGGTAATAACAATATTTTAAAGTAAGAATATAGAACTACATGACCACACTTTTTTAGGCAACTCTTTATTTAACTTTTGAAACATAAGCAACTGCAGAGTGATAGAATGCAATTAAATAATCAGTTCAGTTGCAGAAGATTAAACATTTAACATGGACCAGTGTGGTCTTTCTAAGGTCAATATATCATCATAGGGAAATTAATAAGAATAAGAGGACTCAAACCAGGATCACATCCAAGATATTCACCTTTACTTGTATGGGCATTGTGGCAATGAGATTTGTACATGAGTTGTATTTGTTGTGCTTTGATATATAATGTTAATTATATATATGCTAATATGTTAATATGCATATGTTATGTAAATCTTAAAATATATTTTAATCATTTTACTTATTGATTGACTTGAGGAGGGGGACATCAATTTGTTGTTCCACTGATGTATACATTCATTGGTTGCTTCTTGTATGTGCTCTGACTAGAGATAGAACCTGCAACCTTGGCATATCATAACAATGCTCTAACCAACTGAACTACCCAGCCAGAGCCATATTATAATCATTTTTATATATAGTAGTTTACTTGCATTTATAATGTGCTGAGCAAAGAGTTCACTATGCCTTGAAGGTAAATGCTTAAATAAGTTGCATTCAAAATATAATTACATCAAGATTCTTGTATGCAGTTAAAGGTATATGTTACTACCTATAGAATATTGTTTTAGTAGGTTAGAACTGTCATCATTGTTTTCCAAATTATAGTTATAAAAGGTGTATGCAATGTTATTTATAAAAACTAGATAAATTTATAAATACATATGAACATGTGCACATATAATAAAAAAACTATTTTAAAAATCAAGAAAGTTCACTAGAAAAGATTTAGTATACATACCTTTCTATCTGACAAGAAATGTCCACACTATCTTTTTCAATTAAATCTGGTGGTTAATGCCCTTTCATAGTTCATCAAGTCCACAAATGAGTCTTATATAAGTCAAAAACCATGTCAATCTAATTATGTATACAAAAGCAATGTTTCCAAAGAACTCTCTGCATGAAAGAAATTCATGGTAGCAAGAAATAAGTAGTTTTTGTTTACAAGTCTGTAAAACTGGGGAAAAGTCAGACACAGCAGACAATTTGAAATGAAATAGAAATCTGTCTTTACACATGTTAAGCCTGAAGTAATATAAAGACATTTTGTTGGAAATGAACTGGAAAGAGAATGGTGCTAGTTAAAATGATGGGGTTGTTACATTAAGCTATAGGAAATGTCAGACATGTGATATAGAGATGGGGTAGGGCAGATGAGTTCATTTCAGTAGTTGTTGGTTCTCTTACTTAGAGGATTTAAAACATTTTTGTGTTTTATAGGGAATCAGCATGTTGATCTGTATGAGATTTCAATGAAATCTAAAACTAAATTTAATAAGGTAGCAGAACTTTTTGT
Organism: Tonatia bakeri; assembly: GCA_004024845.1. Classification (NCBI taxonomy): domain Eukaryota; kingdom Metazoa; phylum Chordata; class Mammalia; order Chiroptera; family Phyllostomidae; genus Tonatia; species Tonatia bakeri. The sequence goes on from PVIA01007858.1 coordinate 23,142, forward strand.
ACAAGCTACTGTGAACTAAGACTAGCTATTGGTGGAAGGGTGCCTCTGAATTTGAGGAAAAGAAAAATGATGGGAAGTTGAAGTAGGCCTGAGCAAAGTGTTAGCAGTTAACATCCAAAAATGAATGAGGGCAGGAGAGAAATTTATTATGATTCAGGGATCTAAGGAACTGGAAAAGCGTTGGGGTCATGAGACCGATTTGAAGTCCTATCATCTTCTGTGCTGTACTGTATTTCTCCTCCAATATGCCTGAAAATACAATTACAGTCAGTTCTCTATAGGAACTTTGCATAATGGCGTTGGATGAATGAATTAAGGAAGACCTGTACTCAAGCACAGTTACCAAAGTCTAAAAGGCATCAGCTTTGGGAGTAAAGACTAGAAAGCATTTTTTAGGTTCTTAAATTGTCTGGAAGCAGAAATTCACTTTGACTCCCTTATAACATCCTTGAAAAAATTGTGCAGAGGGGTTAAATATCTTTTAATACAGACAATAAAACTGATACTAATTAATGCATTGTAAATGTGGGAGTAGCCCTTGTAGATTCTTTAAGGATCACTCCAACATAGCTATAGAAATTATACATGGAAGGACATGAAATAATGGATTATACTCAACTATACTAGAAAGGCGGGGCACAGCATGAGCAGAGGACCACAAAAAGTCATTAAAATTTGAAGTTTAGCCACAGACAATGGTTAGAATGGAGCAAGGATCCACTGGCAAGTGCATTTATTGAGCATCATAGGTGCTGTACTTTCTGGCAGGTGGGGAGCATTCTTTTTGGGCAATTGGAATTTAACTGGGTCAATATGGAAAGAGGATAAGGGGTCCAATAAAGAAGTCATCATGAGGCTTACTGTCTAATTACATACATGGGGAATGGGTACACAGAAATGGGTAATAACCAGGTAAAACAAGCAGGGACATGCTGGTGCTCAGGAAGTCATTCAGACAACAAATAACAGCTTTACATTCTAATAGATAATATGTATTGAGCATTGGCTAAATGCAAGGCACTGTTTAAGTTCTTTATTTGTATTAGCTCACTTAATCCTCACAGCACTTCTATGAGGTAATGCTGTAATATTTATTCCCATTTCATCAGCTGGGAAACTGGGCAGGCAGAGGTTCTCTTATGTCCATTACATATTTACAAACTGATGAGATGGAGATTGTGTATAATAAATCATTACCCGTGTAATCCTTCAAGACATAAGGACACAGACTGCTTAATATACATAGTTCCATTTCTAAATGGATATAGCTAGTTTGGGAAAAGAAAAGAGGATTTCTCCACACAAGTTCTCAAATACCAAGACAATACTCAGAGAGATGAAAATAAAACTAAAAAGTTTTAATAAAGTGCTGGAGGCCGACTGTTAATTTAACCATGAATGAGGTTATACAAAAGAGAAAGCACAAAGTGGACATATTTTAGAATTTGTGCTGTGAAGGAAAATACACACAACTACAGGGTAAAGAAACGTGTTCCTTTTGCTTGTTGATTGCCTTTTCGGGCAGCTGGTGTGAATAGTTTTCATCTTGGGAGGAAACACATTTTGAAATCATAAAGGAAGATGTCAGATGGAAGGCACATGATTGAAAAGTCTGGAAAAAGAATGTGTAATGGATGGAGTGACTTCCCTGAGGAGGTAATAAAAGATGGGCTCAAGAGAACAGACAGAAAGTTGAGCCTTAGAGAGAGAAATGTCATATTAACTAGGGGATACTTGGGAGTATAGAGGGAAATGATTGCAATGATAAATAAGTTTGATTCAGGATGAATCTTGTTTCAGTAAAAATTTAGTGAACACGTAATTTTGTTCTTAGCACTGTTGGCAGCATACAAGTTGCAAGGAGGACTTCAGAGAAATTGGCATTGCTTTGATGTCCTTAAAGTGTTTTCCAATTTTCAATCCATTGGATAGGTTAAAGAAAAAGAAAACATAGGCTCAAAACTGAGTTCTTTGTGCTGAAGTCTATGACATGGGACCTAGATTTAATTCCTGACCTAATTGTGGTTTCAACCTTCTCCAGAAATGTACCATATTTGGCCGTGTATAATGTGCGCCCCTATGTTTTTGGCCCAAACTTTCAGGGAAAAAGCTCTTTCATTTTAATTTTTAATTAATTAATTAATTTATTTATTTATATGTAGATACTTTTTTAAAGATTTTATTTATTTATTTTTAAAGAGAGAGAAGGGAGGAAGAGAAGGAGAGAAACATCGATGTGTGGTTGATTCTCATGCACCCCCCACCAGGGACTTGGCCTGCAACCCAGGCATATGTCCTGACTGGGAATCAAAACAGTGACCTTTTGGTTCACAGGCTGGTGCTCAATCCACTGAGCCACCCCAGTCAGAGCATTGTTTTTTGTATTATAAAGGAATTTCAGTGTTTATTTTTAACATATTGTACAAGAAATGGTACAAGAAATATTATGTAACAAGTAATTACAAAACACAAGAACAGATACAAGGTACAAAAAATCTTAAAGAAAATTAAAAACATTTATATAGATACAGAATTAGTATTACCCATGTATAACATGCATCCTTATTTTTTCCATCAAAATTTTGGCCAAAAAGTGTGCATTACACATCACAAAATATGGTAGTCGCTGGTAAAGAAGTAATCTTTAGACCCCCACATTTCCCTAATGGCAGACAATCTTGCCTGAAAGCCTCTAATAATCCTTTTTATTTTCCATTTACTAATAACTTCTCTTATGCCACTCAGTTTGTGTCTTTAAAAGCCTTCAATATTGTACGCTTCTTGGTGTTCCCCTCCACTGGCTAGATGATAGGCTGCTGCTGGATTCGTGATTTTGGCAATAAAGTCAGTTAGATCTTCAAATATACTTGATTAAATTTGTGTTCTTTAACAGACTGCTGGCAATAACAGAAGCTAAAACAAACTTCTTGGAGCATTTAGGGACAAGAAACAAATACATTTCTGCCAATACTTTTGAGTTCTCGGGTGTTTTGTTCTGTTTTGTTTTGTTTTGTTTTGTTTTTTGCCTTTCCTAAGGGCCATGGGTAAGCCTCTCAGTTTGAGCTCCACTCTTTTTGATCTAATTGGCTTTCCAGTCCAGAGCCTAGTGGGTCCGTTTAGAGTTTGTAGATGATTCCATCTGGAACCTGAGTCCCTAGCCTTTGGTTCAGTCTGCAATTCAACAGTGTTTAGAAGTTCTCCTAGTTTCAGTCCATAGTATCCATTTACTGGAGTCTGTTGATTTATTCCAAAATGGGAAATGCTGGAGGTGACCACAGGGCCCTCTATGGGTGGTCCACAGTAATGTCTCAACTTCAGCCCTAGGTTTTCAGTCCCCACTCTTTGAAGTCTGCTGGTTCAGTCTTTTTCTCATTCACTAGTTCTTTGGTTACTGCTGATCTCCACAGTTTTGTTTACTTGGTTACTATTGATTTCTGTTAATGTGCATATGAAGTAAAAAATATTGCTAAATAGAAGCCTCAAAAGTCAAAAAACATTGATGTCAGTTTGGCTCCCCAAAACTCAAAGGCTTTGCTTTAAAATGCACACATACAATATACATACATACATACATGTATACATACATATACATACATATATAAGGGCCATATATATGTATATATACACATACATATATAAGGGCCATATATATGTATATATATACATACATATATATACACACATATATACATACATATACATACATACATACATACATATATATATACACATACATACATATACATATATATATATATATATATATATATATATATATATATATATATCCCTGGCTGGTGTAGCTCAGTGGATTCAGCACAGACCCATGAACCAAAGGGTTGCTGGTTAAATTTCCAATCAGGGCACATGCCTGGGTTGCAGGCCAGGTCCCAGTAGGGGGCTTGCAAGAGGCAACCACACATTGATGTTTCTCTTTCTCTTTCCCTTCCTCTCTCTCTAAAAATAAATAAATAAAATCTTATAAATATATATATATATCTTCCCCAAATATGTAAATGTGCTACCCTCTGACTACATTTAAGAAATATAGTGCACAATGCTGTTAATATTTAAGAAAATGGCATATTTTTTTCCTAAAAATAACTTAGAATTACAATGGTCATTATGGGAACATTTCAGTTAGACAAGATCATTCATTTAAGAAGTGCACTGGAGAGCAAGGAATCCCCAGTTGAACAAACATAATAGAACATGTATTTTAATTAATATTCAGAAGCTTCCAAAAGGCTTCAAGATTCCAAAATAGCTTCATTAAAACACTCATTACAAAAGGCTAATGAAAAATTAAAGGTACCAAGAGGTACCTAAAACAAAAGACAATAGGATGAATTGACTCATACTTCTTCCCTCTATTATTTTCACCTTAGTACTCACATTTTACTAATTCTTTCTCAACTGCCTATCACCTTGAATAGACTATTCAATAGTTAGTTACCTTTTAAAATAAAACTACCTGAAGTTCCAGACAAACTTTCTTAAATACCCTTCAACCTTTGCTCAAAGACTAAACTAAGGGCCGTAGTTTAAAGTTTCACTAAACCTAGAGAGGAACAAACCTCTCCCCCACCCCCCTCACCCCCCAAAAAAAACAAATTTAGAGTTCTCATTACAACTTATGACCCAGGCTTGCGAGATCTTCATAAGCTTGTGCACATGTTGGTAGGACCCAGTGAAGTCCCACAATGGGTGCAAGAAGCAAGGTTGCAAACCCACAAGGATATTTGAGATTCTCAACCAGAAAGATCTTGCAAAACAGTGTTACTGGACTAAAGCAGTCAAGTTTCCTGTATGCATCAAAGCCCAATACAACACCAACAGGATTTTGCAGCAAAGGAAGTAAAGGTTTTTTTTTTCAGAAAATGGTGCCAAATCCAGAGGCCCAGGTGAAACTAGTGATCTAAAACCTGGCTCCCTGATGGTCCACATGGGGACAGATTATAGATGGAAAAAAAATATGAATCATGATGATTAAGAGAGTTGTGGTCATGGTCTCTACTGATGATCGGGGCCAGGGTAGGGAGTATTGAATCACTGAATCAGGTCCTCATGTCAGTCATGCTGTTATTCTGCCTAGTTTAATGAGGGTGTTGTAGGGAATGTAGTTTTGCTTTCTAGGGCTTGGGCTGAAACACGACTGAGGTCAAAATGTTATCTTTAGTTTGTGGGGTGGACAAAGGTGGTTATATACCAAACCTGACAAGCCCTGGGGAGGGCCTGTGTGATAGGCTTACAAACTCAGAGACCTGATATAACCCCATAAGAGAGTCTGAAATTAAAAACTTTCTAACAAAAGCAGGTCATGGCAAACAGTCATTGCCTTAGGCTAGAATTTTCCCTGACAAAAATCAGTCTTTACTTTAACTGAGCCTGTCCATGGTCTTTTTGCATTTATGATAGCATACCTCTGAAATGGCAAGCTAACTTCTCTTTTTCCAATCCCTGGAGCACAACCACCACACCAGAGCAGAGACCACAAATCCCCTGACTGTTTTTGTTATCATGCCAGTTTTTGACTTTAAACTATCCTGTGCTCACCTATGTAAAGAATATGTGTCTATCATTTTACTTTTATCCTATCCCAGAGGTTTCCTCTCATTGCTTTCTCCTGCTTCCCTAATCTGTCACTGATGAATTTCATGTAACTCACTTATGTCTTCTCTATTGTAATGTATAAAATAAGGTACAGAACTGCCATTTTTCCATAGCATTTTCTCATTCCACTGAAGTTTTGTCTCCCAGCAATTGTCATCAGTTTGGTTCAAATAAACTGACAAAAACTCTCTACAGGTTTGAATGTTTCTTACCTTGAATGGGGAAACTGTTTCTGTGGACAACAGATTTGAGAGTTTGTTCTTAAGGCGGTTTATTGCTGACCAGAATCTGACATCCTAAGTGCTTAATGATTAAAGAAGAGGACAGACATAAAGGAACAAGGATCACATTAAAGAAATGGAGTTTCTGCATGGTTACAATAGCAACTAATCTTTTACTAGCCATTCTTAGAGTCTTCCCTGCCTTTACTGATTGCTCTATTACTCAAACATGCAGACAAAAAAAGGTGAATATGTGGCTGACTCTAAAGCTCGCTAGGAAGCCTTCTTTCTACAGCATTCCATGTTCCATAAAGTAAATAGAATCACCCAACCTGCTCTAGCTGCCCTCTTTGTAAGTGAATTATTTCATTAGGTTAGTAGAAAACAGGATGGGAAGCCACAGTCCTAACTAAACTTCTATCTGTAGCTGAACATTTTGAAATGGCCCTGGAACAAGATCAGAAACAAAAATCAACCAAGTTATTAATTCTACAGCTACAGCTGCCCCAAGGCCAGAGGCCCAAAATAACACCTGGACCTCCAGCACTGCACACACTGGGGGTCCATTTCCAAAACACTGGCCTAGAAATTAATGTTTCAATTGGTACCAGCTGGGACACTGGAAAAAACATTGTCCTCAAAGATGTTACACAACATGGGTTTGAACGTCCCACTCTCTAACTTCAAAGGGGAGCCCCCATGCAGACATCTCCCACAGTTGTTGGGCTCTGAGGGATTCTCCAATAAACTATGACAAGTAACCCCTTAAACAGCCAGGGGGAGGCAAAAATTAAAATGAATGGGAAACTTTGCCAAATTCTAGGTGATATCACACCTACACTTTATGTTTTAAATCTCAGCCTTATAGGGCAACAGATCTCTCAAGAGTGAAAATGTTTTCATAGTGAGTATAATAAAATACAGAGAGAATTTTTATCTCAAACAGTTCAAATAACTGGAGCTTTTTACCAAAAAAAAAAAAAAAGAAAAAGCATTCATTTTTGATGTGTGATACAAATTACAAAGACCATTATTATAAAGATTCAGACAGATATAACCAAACCTCTTCCTAAATTACCTCACTATCCATTAAAGCCTGAGGCCATACAAGGCCTCACATTAGTAGTAGATGACCTAGTTGCCCAGGGGCTAATCATTTCCTGAACTAGTTTTTGGGATATGCCCATCTTGCCAAGCCAAAATAAATGAGCACAGAAGTTTGTCTAGGATTTAAGAGCTATTAATAAAATAATTATTCCTCATTTCCCAATTGTTCCAAATTCAAACACCTTTTGTCCTGCTAGACACACAATGGTTCACTGTTGTAGACCTTCATCCAGTTCAGCCTTTTCAGCATTCTTGTAGTCCCAACAACCAATATCTGTTTGCCTTTACTAGCAATGATCCACAATAAACCTGGCCCGTTATGCCTCAAGGGTTTTCTGTGGCTTCCTCTTATTTCTCTCAAGTACTTCAAGATTTAAGCACCCTCTAGTTCCCCAGGAAATCGACCTTTTCACAGTATGTAAATGATATCTTCTGTGTTCAGTTACCAGAGAGGAGTCCATATAAGATTTCACTTATTTGCTGCAACAATGGGCTGAAACAGGACACAAACTCTCTGAGGAAAAATTACAATTATCTTTAGATACTGTTCATTACCTAGGTCATGAAGTAAGTACTGAAGGAATTCAGCCGTCTCCAAAAAGAATTAAGTTAATACACACATTTCTTAAACCCAACTAAGTGATAGCTTTGTGAATTTCCAGGCTTGGCTGGCTATTTCAGACTGTGGATGGATTCCTAATTTTTCTCTATTGACTTCCCCATTCTATGAATTCACTAAAATTTCAGTAAACATAGGCCTGTTCCCTATGATAGCATGCAGTTTGATCCAGTTATTTGTGTCTGTGCCAGCTGTCTTAAGGTTATCAATGCAGCTGCAACATTAGTGGAAGCCTCAGCAGAGTTAATCCTGGAAAATGATGCTTAATTGCAAATTTCACACACTGTCCAGAGTCTTCTTAACTCTGAATTGACTCAACATTTCTCTGCAGGCAGACTAACTTCCTGAGATCCTTTTGGTTTCGTGACCTAATCTACATCTTAAATGCTGCAACATCTTTAATCCTGCTATGTTACTACCATTACCTAATGAGAGTGAGCACCATAGCTGGGAGTTAGGAAGTTCTATTCTGTGACAGGGTATCCTGATTTAGGAGAAGACACCCTTTAAGCTAATCCTAACCTAATCTTGTTTGTTGATGAGTCATACTGTGTATCAATGGAAAAGGCAATTTTCAAGCTGGTTATGCTATATTACTCAATACAGCCTATTTGAAAGGGGAAACCTCTCACAAGATAAATCCGCTCAACAAACATGGCTTCCTACTCTTTCCTGAGCATGCCAGTTGTCAAAAAGACAGACTAACTATTTATACTGATAGCTGATATACAGTTGGGATCATCCATGATTTGGGAATGGTATGGGAGAAAAAGACTTTTTCTGAAGTCCTCTGGAATCCCAATAAAAAATGAGCAATGAGTAAAGGATCTTTTTACTGTTATTTTTTTACCTTCCAAAACTGCTTTCATCAAAATGGAAACTCACACCTGAGATTAAGACACACGCCCTGGTGACTTTCATGCAAAGGCAACAGCAACAGAATCTGCAAAATTGTGGCACATGTGAATAAAGTACATTCTGCTCTGCAAAATGATGACCCTTTATCACCAAACTTTTGCCATCCTGATGTTCTAGTAACATGACAACACTCTGCTCCTTAATCAGAGAAATTAAGTGGTAAAATAATGGCTGTAAATTAAACAGTTAGGACCACAGGAAAACCAAGGAGACCACTTGGTTCTTTCCAGCTCCCTGTCAAACTAATTTTTTTCATGTTGTCATTCCTTCACCCATCCTAGTGCATTTAAGTAACTTAAATTATGAGCAGACATTGATGTGAAGACATACAAAATTGTGAAAACACTCTACGAACAACATCTGATCTACAAAGCCCATAAATGTGGGAGAACTATGTTTGTTTCTAAGGGCTTGGACCTCCTTCCTCTGGACCTTCTCAAAACCTGCAAGTATACTTCATTCAACTGACACTGGGTATACATATGTTTTTATAATTATATGCAACTTTTCCAGATGGGTGGAAGCCATCTCCTGTCACAAGGCTGATGCCCTCACATGACAAATAAATGGGTAGACAACATATTTCCCATATGGCATATACCTTTCAACTTTTAGTTATTGAGGCAGTCACATCAATGGCAAATCATACAAGTCTTAAAGAAAACCTTCCACCTTTTTGGAGTTATCATTGTCCATTAATCATCAGGCAAGGCAGAGAAAATTAAGTCCCTCTCACTTAAAATCTCAAAACTTGCTGAGACTATTAGACTTCCCTGGCTTAATGGATTGCCTCTGGTCTTGCTGACTATTTGTCAGAACCTCCCTTTGGAAATATAAACTCTCTCCGCATGAGACTGTCATCAGTAAACCCGATGTCTGCTGATTCTTTATTATCTCATACTACTATGACCATGTACTCTAAGTCTTTAATGTCTTATGTGTAAGCCTATCATCAACAGGTTAAAGATACCCATTCCAGTAATACTGTTGGTCATAATCTAGAGCCTGGTGACTGATGTTCTAGAAGTATCATCAGAGAAAGATAGCCCTTGAACCCTATTGAAAGGAAGCTTACCAAGTACTCCTAACTACTCTCACTGGTATAAAACTATGCATTGGATATATATCTTATAGCCAAAGAATGATCTACATGGCATCTGGTCCTACACAGATGTCAGAGACCTAAAAATCAGGTTGACAAGGAAGAGGAGTAGATGAAACTGATGTAGACTGCTTCCACCCAAGATGCCAAATCAAGACTTTATACTTTAACTAAACATAAAATCTTTTCATATTTTCTTTCTTTTACTCTAGCACTGGCTGGAAAGATAATACCCTATAGGGATAAGATCCCTATCTCCCAAGTCATTCCTAAGGAGGTATATGTGTGGGGGGCAATCTTATAGTCTCAGAAGGTGTCACCAAAAATTCTGACTTGTCCATTAATAGTGCAACCTCAATGGAAGTGTTTATGCCCAATATAATTGATCTTTGTTGATAGTTGTTATTATTCTCTTAGGAACTATCAATGCCTAAATGGCTTATGTATGATAAGGCAATGCCTCTTAGATTATCTAAATGTGCCCCTAACTATTCACAAACACATTGAGATACTCATTGTTCAACTTCCCTGAATCTACATTGTCAAGCTAGAAAGAACCTATCAGAAGGTTTTTCATGATTCAGAATTTGCTTCCTTTGGTTGGTCCCTTCTTCCCTGGTTAGGAGTAAATAAAAATGAGAAACTTCTCTTTAGCTCTTGAAAATAGTGCAGAATCAGCTGTTAAAGTATCAGTTGCCCAACAAAAATTCTGAGATTTTCTGACCAAAGTTGCTCTTGACAGTAGGATAACCCTTAATTCACTTTAAGCTAAGCCAAAAGGTGTCTCTGCTGTGGACAGCAGCACCTGCTGCACCTGGGCTAACATTTTGGGGAAAGTTAAAACTCAATTACATAAGATCACTGAGCAAGCCACTTGGATTCAAAATGTGATTCTCTCAGCAGGGTCTTTCTTTGACTTCCTTGGTTTTGATTCGTTTGGATCTTGGCGACCATAGCAAGTTCAGTTCAAAATAAAGGTTGTCATCCCGAAACCATAACTTAAACCAAAACCTCATGAATAGCAGGGAGAATCAACAAAAGTTTCAAGAACTACAGATCAGAAGCTGAGAGCAGTGCTACTGCCTTAAATTTTGATCACATCTCTTGAAATGTGATCAGTTAAACTGAGAGTCTGATCAAAAGGAGGAGATTGTGAAAGGGAAAACCATAGGCCCCAAATGGGGTCACTTGTTCCACAGCTGATAACACCCAATTTAGACTTAATATTGACCAAAGTGCAATTTTCTCCAGGAATGTGACATTAATCTATCAGTGTGAAATTTTCTGGGCATTATCAATGAGGTAATCTGTCACATGTGTTATTTTATCTCCCAAATGAAGCTGAGGCAATCTGCCTGATAAGAGAATCTCCTTCCTCAACTCCCCCTAAGTGCAAGTAACTTTATCTGAAATAATTATTTTACTTTTTCTTAAATCATTTTATTGTTATTCTATTATAGTTGCCCTAATTTCTCCCCCTTTTCCCTCCTCTGCTAATCCCACCCACACCCCAGCTCCCACAGTCAATTCCCACACTGTTGTCCATGTCTGTGGATCATTCATATGTGTTCTTTGTCTGATACCTTCCTCTTCTTTTCGCCATGGTCCTCCTCACTCATCTCTTCTGGTCACTTTCAGTGTGTTCCATGTTTCTATGCCCATGGTTCTATTTTGTTTGTTAGTTTATTTTATTCCTCATATAAGTGATATCATATGATATTTGTCTTTCACCAATTTGATTATTTCTCTTAGCATAATATTCTGCAGTTCCACCCATGCTGTCAAAAGAAGAAGTTCCTTCTTTCTTTCTGCTGTATAGCATTCCATTAAAATTTAATGGAATTATATTTATATTTAATCATTAAATATAATGATCAAATCATTATAAATAAAATAATCATTTATGATAATTAAAATAATCATTTTAATTATTTATAAAAACCATTTATAAATAAAAAATCAGTATATTTAATGATTAAATATAATGCAACACATGCCTTGGCTGGTGTGGCTCAGTGGATTGAGCACTCTCCTCAGAACTAAAGAGTTGCTGGTTCAATTTTCAGTCAGGGTGCATGCCTGGGTTGCAGCCAGGTCACCAGTAGGGGGCATGTGAGAGGCAACCATACATCCAATGTTTCTCTCCTTCTCTCCTGTAGGAGACTGTTCTGCATGGCTTGAGCCCAGATCCCACTGGGAGATGCACAGGACCCACGCCCACAGATAGGTTCTCCTGTGGGGAATCAGGCCTGCAATGCACCTAGACCACTATGAGTCTTGCTTTTTGCTAAAACTCCCTCACCCTGCATTGAGGACATTTACTGCAAAGTAACTTCCTAAAATCCATGCTAACCCTCCCAAGGATGAGTGTAACCGGTTCAACCACTTTTGCCTTTTCATTTGTAAATATCCCTTTTCTGTGATGTGATTAGCAGCATTGGTTCCTTTGTTTTCTGTAAAAGGTAATCATCTAAAGCAAACCTGTGCATAGTAAATGAAGACCATCATGTAATGGGCAGAGAAACCCAATAAATGCTTGTCATGGCAGAGGCCCCGAGGCTTTTGCTCCCCTTGAGAAAAAAGCCATGCTGTCTGTTCCTTTTCCTCCACTGAACTCGGTAGTCCATGTGAATGTCTCATTTCACCCATAATGACGTGGACACTGTGGACTGGTGTCTGCACCACTCTCCCTCCTTCCCCTCTCTTTAAAAATTAATAAAGTTTAAAAAATTAAAAAAATAAAAGTAAAAACAATGCAACACTTCACACATTTGCATGACATCCTTGCACAGGGGCCATATTAATCTTCTCTGTTTCACTCCAGTTTTAGTATATATGCTACCAAAGTGAGCACCTTTCTTTTATATTTTAATAACATTCTTGTCCTACCCAGTTCCTATCTATGAAAACCTTTATTTTTATTTATTTTTTATTTTTTGAAAGATGAAAAGGGAGGGAAAAAGAGAAGGAGAGAAATGTCAATGTGTAAGAAATACATTGACCAGCTGACCTGGCCAGCAACCCAGGCATGTGCCCTACCTGGAAATCAAACCTGTGACCTTTCTGTTTGTATGCCAATGTTCAATCCACTGAGCCACACTAGCCAAGGCTGAAAACCTTTTATATTGTGCAGATCCTTGGGGCTATTCTCAATTTGCTAATGGGATGCTGCCTAATTCATGAATTGGTCAAATTTATTCAATTGAATTTTTTGTTCTTAAGCAGGGTGTTGAAACAGTAGAGAAAAGTTATAGTCATTCAGATGAGTTCATAATTTATAGTTGTTTAAAACAAGAAAAGAAAAATAATTTCAAAAGTAAATGTCTTAATGAAAACACACGGAAATGTCAAACAGAGAAATAAATTTGCTTTTCTTATTACTTATACCTTCTTTCTCATAAAATCAGGGAATATGACAGGAATTTTTTAGGTAAACAACTTTTGTTTTCAAATTCAAACTGTCTTTTTAGGAATATATAATATAAAAAAGTAATACTATAAAAATTATGGTAATACAGCAATTATTCCACTTCTACTTCATTATAAAAATAAATACAAGATCAAGGTTTCTGGATTTTTTTAAAGACTTTATTTATTTATTTTTAGAGAGAGGTGAAGGGAGGGAGAAAGAATGGGAGAGAAACTTGGATGTGAGGTTACCATGTCCAAGGTTTACACATCCCCAACTGGGAACCTGGCCTGTAAACCAGGAATGAGCCCTGACAGGGAATCGAACTGGCAACCCCTTGGTTCACAGGATAGTACTCAACCGACTTAGCCACACTAGTCAGGGTTCTCTGTTTTTTTAATAGTTGGATATGTATTATAATTATGAAAGGTAAAACCACATCTATGTGTAAATTTTAGCTTTTTAAAAGTGAAAGTAATATTTCTAATAATACAACATACATTTAAAATAATGTAATATTTCTGAAAGAAATAACTTCTAGCATGTTTGTCATGTTTTACTATGGACTTTTGATTTACAACTATGTCTTCTAAGTATTAAAATTTAAATATAGTACCTGCAAAGCTCACTTAAAGCCACCAGATGTCACTGTTTTAGCCATAACTTCACTATTGAAATAATTTCTAGCAAAATTGTGACACAGATGATTGCATTAGAATCCCATCAAAGGACACCGAGACCACTTTAAGTAATATTCAGATACATAGAGCAGGAAAACTCCTCTTAGAAATCATGTTTATATGGTCATCTCAACTTTAATAACTGTGTAATCAAGGGTCCCATATTGTTTAGTGCTTTTTATCTTAAGAACAATATATATTAATTATCTCACAGTGAATAATTTAAAAACACTTGAAGCCAAAAAATATTGGAGTTGGGAAGCAATCTTAAGAACTGTCTTGTGCAACCCATTTTTTTCAGAGTAGAAATAAATGAAAGGAAAATAAGAAGAAGAGGAGAGGAGATGGGAGGAGAGAGAGAAAGAGGGAAAATAAGTTTTTCTAAAGGTGAAGAAATGTGCTAACAAAAATACTTGGCCAGTCATTTAATAATCTTGATTATATATCCAGTATTTTTCATGTAATATAAAGATGTCCTTTACTAGAAAATTGCTTTTCATGTGAGCTTCACGGCATGTTTGACAGGAAATGAAGAAAAAGACAAATAAATATACATATACTTGTACATACTTTTTGCCCCATAATAATATAAATGACCATTTTCTCACATCATTAATATGGTCAAACCATCAATACTCCAGCAATACTCTAATTGATGACTGCCTTATTTTATCAGCTGGCTAGTTTTTCGAGGGCTGCCATCATTCTGGGAATTTAGTGTCTGTGAAGACTGGAGCACATCTTCTCACACTTCCATGCATCACCCACTTGCTCTGAAGCAACTAGGTCTTCCGAACCACAGGGTCCCTCATCCCCCGACCTCTTATGCTTTCACCGCATATCTATTGTTGCTTTGTTCTGAGCTCAATGAATCTTGTCTGAATACCCAACTTTTTACTCCATTTCCTTTTTGTTTGCATCTGCCTGCAAACTTCCATGCCTGGATCAGTTCATCATCCAGATTCCTTATCCACACCTGAGTTACTCAAGATACTGGAGGAAATCAAGCAAATATGTAGACTGGCTCACAACAGATTTGTAGCCTACTATTGGAGCCGTACTGTCAAAACGGTGTGGTGATATTGCTATGGTTCTTGAGTAATTCTCATCCCTCCTATCTGAAGAAAAGTTTAAAACTGCCCAAGTGGATGAATCTCCTGCATCTCTCTCTGTAAAAAAGACACTATAAGCTAAATAATAGTTCATTTCTTCCTCAAACTGTGTCATGTTGAATTATCTGTATAAGCAGAGGAGAACAGAAATTTCCAGGAACATAAATTCTGGATAGAGCATTATGACAACTAATAATAACTTTGACAATATACATAATATCACTGTAACACAACACATATCACTTAAAATATACAGCCTTGCTCTGAATAAAATTTAGGTGGTAGAATGAATGACAGTGACACTAGACAAAATGGCTAAGGTCAAGAAAAGAAAAAAATAAAAATAAGTAAATTCAAGGTAAATTTGGAAATGAAATCACCAAGACACATGAAGAAAATTTAAATTTTAAAAACAACAATTAACTTTTCAAAAAAGTTGAAGTTATTCTAAAATGTAAATAATAGGTAAACCACCTAATAACTATAAAATAAGTTTTACAGTTAAAATGTTCAAAGAGATCTTAAAAATAAGGACCATTTACATAGAGAAGCAAACTGTTTTGAAACAGAAACAAACAGGTATGCATAAAGGTCGCATGCTATTTCTTACTTTGTGTAAAAAAAAATACCTGAAACTCGGTGACACAGAACATTTATCATGCTCATGAATGCTGTTTGTGAGGAATCTGAACAAAGCAGAGAAGAAAGCCTCCTTTCTAATCCACTTGGTGTTAGCTGTGGCAGCTGAAAGGTTGGGGACTGGAAATGTCTAGAAGCCTTGCTCACTCACATGTCTGAACTCTAGGCTGGGAAGACTGAAATACCTGGGCTTCTTCAAGTATCTTCATCTCTGTGTTCTCTCCAGATGGTCTTGTCGATGGAAAACATTCAAACTTGTAGAAAACTTTCAGCTGAGTCCAAAGGGATGACAATGCCTGTTAAAAATTATGTATTCCCTTGAGGGTGGTTATGCCTTTGAGGAGTATTGAAAAGAGAACTACTTCTGTATGTCAATGGTGTTGACCTAAAGCACAAGGAAAACAGACAGAGCTTGCTTAAAAACATATTTCTCAAGAAGTTATAGGCCTGAAGTATGACTACCCACCATGGCGTACTAGCCAGTTAAGAATTTATGATTGGGTCACATGGTGAGGTAACTTTCAGTTACTGAACTTATACATACCCACTTTTTCATCCACTCTAGGGACTCCTGATCTACAAAGGGAAAAACAAATTGTACATAGGAGTCTCTGTCCATAGCACTTCAGAAATTCAGCCAAGCTTGTATATGTCTTTTGTCTTCTTGAGTAGGGCTCAGTCCTAATGCCTGGGAATGATGCTGTATAGCTTTTGGCTTGTCCTGAATAGTCTAGGTTCTGGGTTCTTCTTTTTAAATAATCCATAATTTTCTATTAAAAATATCCTCTGCTTTTATTTAGGTTGTTTCTTCAACAGCTTCATGTCCATAGAATTTGGAGGTCAAAAACTTTCTTGTCATTTTGCGCTATGTCTATCCCTTAAGTCCGAACTGATATTATTTTTTTTTAAACTGTTGAGGTTCCATATAAATCTACATCACCAGAAAAAAGAACATGCAGATTCTTCTGAGATAAACCCTGGGTTTACTTTGGGCTTCCTATAAAGTTGCTGAGAGACAACACTCTTAAGATTATTATAAGCCATATTGTGTAATGAAGAGAATCTAATCCTGGGTGATTGACTCAGTTAGTTGGAATGTCATCCCATATGCCAAAAGGCTATAGGTTCAATCCCTGGTCAGGGCAGATAACTAGGTTGGGAGTTTGATTCCTCGTTGGTGTGCATACAGGAGGCAACCGATGAATATTTTTCTTTTATTTAGATGTTTCTCTCTTTTTCTTTCTGTCTCTCTCCCTTCCTCTGTCTTAAAAAAAATCAGCAAACATATCTTTGGGTGAAGATTTTTTTAAAAAAAGAGTATCCATGAAACACCTTCACAATTCTTCCATGTACCTTTGTTTAACTGTGCAATTGGCTGAAGCATCACCTTGTATCTCTCTCAGGTTTTAACAATGACTCTTGTAGCTGCACATCTGATTTGACACTTGCTCTGAAGTCCCTTCTTAATGTGCAAATCTTGGGGAGGCTGGGAATGAAAAGGCACCCCTGGTTTCATTGTATTTGGCAATTCTTCCTTTAGCTTTTCTCCTCTCACATTTTACTATAAGGTTCCATGAGCTAGGCAGTAACTTTAACACTCTGCCAAAGAATTTCCATAGCTAAAGCATTTAGTGTGTGACTATTGTAACGCTCAGGAAGGTTTTACAAAAAAGCTCACCATACCAAACTAGGACACCTTTTCTGGCCTCTAGAACCATTTTTCTCATATCCTCTTTCACCTCCACTGACACCCCACAGGCACACCAGGTTTCGGTTAACAGTCTCATCAATTCCCTACCCCCGTGCCCAATTTCCACCTGTCCCCTAATCCTGTAGCCACTGTCACATTTTTAGGATCCCATCAAAGCAACACCCAAAATTTCTTGTGAAATTTTTTGCTATAACATTCCAACACAGTTACTATGGTTGCATAACAAATTACTCAAAAACTCGGTTGTAGAAAAATAACCAATATTTATTGCTACAGATTTAGGGGGTCAGGAATTTGGATAGGATATAGGAGAGAAAGTTTAGTTTTATTCCACTCAGCATCAGGTAAGATGGTTCAAAAGCTAGGAGCTTGAATCATCTGAAGACTTGCTAAATCACATGGTTGGTGCCTGAGCCATAAAGATTTGGATAGCTGAAGCATTGTTTTCATCTTTACATGGTTTTTATCTATATGTGGCTTTCTGAGGATGACTTTAGTATAGCCAGACAGAGAGAGAGAAGGAGAGGCAGACGGAGAAGGAGAGAAAGGGAAAGGAGGGACATTAGCAACATCTCCTTTTACAACAGAGCCTCAGTGTCATGGGACATCATTTCATTCACATTCTGTGTGTTGTAAGTGAGCAACTAAGTCTGGCTGAATTTGAAAAGGAAACAATAAGACTCTACCTTTCATGAGAGGAGTGTCAGAAAAATTGTGGCATGTTTTAAAAAGCATTACACACAGATATGCAAATAAATTATTAGAAACTTTAAGAATGTTTTGAAAGCCTGGATAAACTTGGCCAAAGTGAAAACATTATCTGGACACTGCTAACAAGAAATTGCCCCAGACAGTAGTGCATAGAAGTAAAGCAATGGAGAATATGACCAAATTTAAAGGAAAAAAGAAAAAAATTGAGAGAATTTTAATGCATGCATTATAGGAATTTTAGGAAGAGAGGACAGAGAGAATGGCAGAGTAATTATTCAAAGATATAATAATTAAGAATTTATCTAAATTGATGAAAAATAGATAGAAAACTCAAAAGTACCAAAGAAATATAGAAATATAAATCTTTTTTCATTGTTATTCTAATACTTAAAGATGAGTAAGACCTCAGAGTATCAATACTAAAGAGAAAATGTTAAAACTACCTAAAAGAAACCAAAATGATATTCAAAGGAATGACATTAGACTAATTACAGAATAATCACAAAATAATAGCAGAATAAGAGATTCTAGACATAAGAAAACAATGGAATAATGTCTTCAAAGTTTTGAGGGAAATCGTGTCACTACAAATTCTTTATTCAGCCAAATGTCTAAATTAAAGCATATATTTTCAGATATTAAAAGAAGCTATCAAAGTGTATAACTCACAAGATCATGATGAGGTAATTAGCGTAGAATATATATATTATTTAGTGTAAAATGTATTTATTGACAAGAAAGATGGAAGCAGAAAGAGGAAGTGAGAAACAAGAAACAGTGCATGATCATGCATTATATGTAAGGTGGTATATCTGTTTAATGAATATAAAAATATATTTTGTTTTTAAAAAGTTGAAATTACAACTTCATACAACAATAACAATATCACATAATGGGAACTTTACCAAATAAGATGTATTAAAGTACATAAATAGCTTTGTGTAAAGAAAGTGAAGAAAACAATCAGAATAAAAATAAAGGAGATGTGCAAATAAAGACTACAAAAGCAAAAAGAGAAAGAAACTAGCCCTGGCTGGCTGTCTCAGATGGTTGGAGTGTTGTCCTACACACCAAAATACTGCGTGTTCTATCCTTGATCAAACTTAGGTTGTGGGTTTGATCTCTGATCAGGGAACATACAGAAGGCAACTCACCGTCGTTTCTCTCTTTTTCTCCCTTTCTCTTTCTCTAAAATCGATAAACATCCTCAGATGAGAATTCAAGAAAGTACATGATAAAAAATAAAAATGATAGTTAATGAATTTAGTAATGATCATAATAAAACAAATTTATTACTTTGTCTATTAAAATAGATGCTAGTAAATCAAGTTGGAAAAGAAGAAAGACCCAGCTATCCCTGGCTTATCTCAAGCATAAATAACAAACATGACACATACCATTAAAAAATAAATGAATGTAAATAACAAACCAGGAAAATACTCTGGGAAGAAGAATATTGGCTTTCCAAAGAGTCCATGTCCAAATCCTCAGAGCATGTAAATATGTTAGGTTGCATGGAAAAGAAGATGAAAATGTTGCAGATGGAATTAAAGTTACTAATCAGATTACCTTAAAATAAGGAGGTAAACCTGCATTGTTTAGGTAGGCTCAATATATAACCACAAGGATCTTCAAATGGGAAGAGGGAGGGAGAGGAGGTCCAGCCAAAGAGATTCAGGATGAGGAAGGTTAGGCTGGTTGTTGTTGATTTTGAAGATGGAGACATGGCTCCAGGAGCTAAGGGATGTGGGAAACTTTTAAAATCAGGAGACAGCATGGAAATAAATTCTGTCCTAGGGTTTCTAGAAGAGAACACAGCTTTGTCAATATTGTGTTTTGAATCCAGTGAGATTCATTTCAGCAAGACTTTCAGATTTGTAGGATAGTAAATTTGTGTTGTTTTAAGTTATTAAGTTTTTGATAATTGGATACAACAGAAGCAGGTAACTAATACAAATACTAATAAAAATGCATAAGGTAGTAGTAATAATATATAATTCCATAATGCAAAGACATATTTGAAAGGAGAAATTAACAAAAATAATGCAAGCATATCATTCACTTCAAGTAAACATGTACAAAGTGATGAAATAATTCATTAGAATGTAGAAAAATAATTTTTACACATATACATGTACAGTGTATGCACATATGAGTGTATGCTATAATAATGTAAGAAAGGGCCTTGCAGAAAATAAAGAGAAAATGTATATATTTTTTCAAGTCTCAAACATTTACAAAATCATGGCTGTATACTCAATCATAAAATAAATGATCATCTACAGAAAACCCTTTTAACCTCAATGCAATTTAGTTAAGAGGCCACACTAAAAGAAATTTAAGAGTATGTGTTTGAATTTTATAAATACTTTTTCTAATCTTAAAATTAAAAGAAAATCAAAATGTTTTAAAATGACAAACATAACATATACATCAAGCTCTATGGAGTGCAAGAAATGTATTAGTATGCTCAGGGTACATTTTATATTCACTTGCTAGGTTACAAGGTCCAAAAATGTTGTTATGCATTCAATTAAAAATGTAAAGAAGTTCAAGTATGAAGACTATATTATAATGTCATTTTTTCTTTCAAGAAATATTCCTAAAGCTATAAGAATGAAAAACATTTATATAAAACCTATAAATCTAAGAAACAATTGGTTTAAAAAATCATACCAAAAATATGTTGTGATAGAGTAGACTAAACTGTGACCAAAATTTTTGACTTAAAAAAAATCTAAGTAAACTGTTATTTTTTAAAAAATCTAAGAGTGGGAACTAGGAATTTAAGATCTCATACAGGAAATGGTTAGGCAACATCAAGAGATGAATTCTGAGCATGCAGAGGTAGTATTAGAAGAACAAATGGCTGAATGGACACTGTTGAGGATAGAGAAAGGTACAGAAGTCTTAAGTTCGAATAGTGAGCAATATACAATGAAACTGATTGGGCAGAAATGGAAGATAATGGAGACAGGCAAGGGAAATCCAGGATGCCAACCACTAATGTTCACTGCATTCCCACCCCGCACCTAAATGAAGTAAATAAGGCATTAATGCAGAGAATAATCTCAAAGAAAGAGAAGATAAAACCAGCATACAAAAAGCAATAGACTCATATGTAATTGTATGCTCTCAGATATAGCAAAGTAAAGTTACTAAATTACAAAATATGAAAAAGTGTATGGACAACCAGACCAAATAATTAAGTTATTTGAAAGGGAAAGGTGTATAGCTAGATTCAGGCTTTGTAACAGTGGCATTGTACTGAAACTGAGAATGGTATACACAACCAAAGAGTGTCCATGTTTAAAGGCAGGAGATAGCTTTGAAATGTAAGAATCTAAAGGACATTTTAGTGAAAACTTCTCTCTAAAAAAAGCTATGAAAAAAGACTGGACCTGAGCATTCAGTGAGGAAAAAGATCAATCAAATTTAGGGTTACATAGTAGAATGTAAAATTATAAGCTATATACATAGAAAACTCCAGCAAAGCAATCAAAATGCAATAACATGATAACTCACTAAGGCATTATATATAATGCCCTTTGTGTATCTGCATAATTTACTGAGTGAATTTATAATTTACTCAGATATGTATATATATTATATACATATTATTGCTTTTAATTTTGTGGTATGCAGCTAAGTTATTAAATATCTATGACATACATTATAGATAATATGTAATCATGAAAATCAACAAACATATACAATTGAAAAGAGGCACGCATTTTAAAAGTGACACAGAAGTTAATATGCCTAAGAATAAAGATAGGCTTGATGTAAATTCTCCAAGCTCTATATAAAAAAGAAGAAAAAAATTGTGGATATAGCTGAAGGCCACTAAGGAAGACTTGAAAAACTACAAAGGCAAGTCAGACACTCACATAGAAAACACAAAATGGTAACATCAAGATCGACCTAAAAATATAGTGAAAACTTGGAAAAAGTTTGGACTATTGAAAGATTCTGGTGCATCTAAATTTCTGTATGGAAAACGTAAACTAAAATTAAATACAGTTTAGAAAATACTGGTGTGGCAATATAAATACTTATACTTTGAAGTTAAGAAAAATTACTGGATAACGTGTATAAAATCTCGGTAGGAAATTTTGAAATATATTGCTGAATTTGAAATCTATATATATTCTATGAAAAGAGTACATAATTAACAAAGTTCAGAAATTTAAACAGGAAAACCCCAGAAGATATTAACTGCATGTAAAGCTAAGTATTCATGTCTAGCAGGAAACCAGTCATGGGATCCAGGTTATACCCCAGTGTCAACTGCTGCTCCCAGGATACCTCAGCCACGCACCATTTCTTCCATGGCAATTAGCATTCTATCTCATATCTGAATATATAACAGCTTTAATCAGAGATACAAGCTAACTAAAATCCACCCTGAGAACCAATGGGATACTCTACAATGATAGAAATGCTCTATATTTGTGCTAACCAGCATAGTAGCCACTGGCCACACACACCTATTGAGGCCTTGTAATATGGCTAGATAGAATGAGAAATGGAATTATAATTTTAGTTAATTTAAATTTAAGTAGACACATGTAGCTAGTGGCAACTATGCTGGATAGTACAGATATGGGACATTGTCACAAATCAGAGACCAGTTACCAAAGCTCTTATAAGACAATTACCATGTTTCTTTCACATGCATCCATAAGAAAATTTAAAATTCTCTGTAATTTTTATTTACTTATATAATCTATGAATCAAGAATACATAGTGTTAACATCTGTTCTTTTTGGCAGCATATGTTCACATTACCATATAATACAAATTTAAGTATTTTTAATTTTAAAATATATTTTCATTAATAATATCATGTGAGCTGACACTGTTGCCAAGTTTTTGTTTCATTTTGTTTTGTTTGTTCGTTTGTTTGTTTGTTTTGAATTCTCTTTACTTCTAAAGCACCACAATCTCCTTCTCTTACTCTTCTTCACCAGGGATCCAATTCAATCCTTCTTTACAGAGAGTTTTCTCCAGTCGCCAATTGCATTCTGATGATCTTCAGATTTTTTTTGAATTTTTATGAGTTCATTTGAGCAAAACTAATGACAATTGCTGGGAAGCAAAATCTCAACACATTGAGAAATGTTCTGGGAAATGGCAGTTTTACTACTTATTTTTTACATCAGAATCAAAGGGGAAGACATAAAATTCATTGGTGACAGATTAGGGAGGTAGGACCAGAGTCGGGAAATTTTTCGACTGGATAAAAAGTGAAACAAATAGGCATACGTCACCTCAGATTTCTGTTCATGCACATGTTATCTTCTTTAAAGAAATTAAAAAAGATATCATAACACTCAACTCTTGTTTTTATTAATATGGCTCCAAAATGTATATCTTTTTTTTTTAATGTTTCTAAGTTCTGAATATGTCCAACTGACAATTAAAATTTCCACAAAACCTCTCCAAAACTATTTCTCTTCCTTGGTATATCATCTCAGTACATGACATAACCATCCATCAGGAAGCACAAACCAGAAAATTTAGAACCATCCCTGAAAATCCTTCTTACTCATCCTTTGACAGTTAATGAACAAGACCTGTCAGATGTGCATGTCCACATAACTCTCCTACATTTCAGTTTGACTTTTTTTCCCATGGACCTTTGAACTTCTTGAGAGCAGGAACTCTTCTTTGCCCTTAATGGTTGGCACGGGACGTATGTATGATAATGGTTCTTTAATTAAAAGTTATGGAACATGAAAATCTTTAGGTAAAAGAAGAGATTTGTTTCTACAAGCTGAATTGGATACTCCAACAGTCATGAAAATGTCTCTGAAGAAATTCATTGGGCCAATTACGTAGTTAGCAATATAGATTCAATTTTGTTTAAATGGTATTTCCTCTCTCCACCCTACCCTCAATCTGACAGCCGTTTGTTTTTAAGATTGTGGGATGGATCTTGTTCACTTGTTTGCTTGTTTTTAGTCACAGATGTGATAATGTTTGAAATGACAAGCACCTCACAGTTATGGTCACCTTCCTGTTTTCCACTCGTAAAGGGAACATCAGCCTTTGTCAACCTTTTTGCTCTGTCTTTCATAGTCTTTCTTTACTTCAGAATATTTTCATTATGACAATGTGTTGACTTTTATTAAATAAACAAAGTGTGTTTTTTCTTCTACATTTCAAAAAGTTGGTTGAAATGGATAAGTGTGCCTTTTGTAAATGGTTTGGGTAGGCAGGCTTTCCTGACAATAAGACAACTTACTTAGATGACACTCAGAGGCTCTTTGCAGCTCTTTGAAGCTAAGGTTGAAAATTGCCTCAGCATAAGGCTAATGTCTTTTGCATGTACATCAAAAACATGTTCCAACATTTATTACAGGTTCCTGAGCTCTTTGAACTCTATCCCCTGTTCCTCTTCTGTTTAATTTTTAACTTTATCTCCACCAACAGAATTTGGCCTCACTAAATAGTGTTTGCAGTCCTGTTCTTCCAAATGTGGTTTCAGACCCCACAGGCAGGATAAGTACATAAAATATTCCCTAACTAAAGCCCCCCTGTTTCACCCCAAATTGTGAATTAATAAAGTAAAAATAACATGTTTTTGACAAGGAAATGAATAAATTCTGAATCACCACATGTTCACAGAGATGCAGAAGGAGGTTCATATGATTTAGTAAAGCCTCAGATGATCTTATTGTTTTCAGAAAAATTCTTTTTAATCAGCAAAATATACCTACAAAATGAGTATGCTGTAAAGAGTTACTTTTCTGACTCCAATAGATGATCAAGCATATTCTACTGGTTTCCTACGAATATGACTGAATTAAAAGTGCCTCTGTACGAGTTA
This sequence comes from Tonatia bakeri, assembly GCA_004024845.1. Lineage (NCBI taxonomy): Eukaryota > Metazoa > Chordata > Mammalia > Chiroptera > Phyllostomidae > Tonatia > Tonatia bakeri. The sequence goes on from PVIA01007858.1 coordinate 47,819, forward strand.
AGAACAGAAAGCAGCAGAGACTTTACAAATCCTGAGGAGCTGTTGGCTGGTAAGGATGCATTTTGGGTTCACATGCAATGATTCACCCCCTATCTGATATTCTGTGATTGCGCACATTGAAAAAATCCCTTAGAATCTTGGTTTTCTCACCTAAATAATGGGATACTTGGCATACCTACATTTCATTTTTCACAAGTTGCGGACAATGTAAAGTAATAGAACATTAATGAAAATATTTTAACAAGGAGACAGAATGGCATGGTGAAAAAAAGAGTTAGTACTCTGGACTCAAGCCTCTTGGTTTTGCAAACTGGCTCAACCATCACACTCAGGGTGATCTAGGCAAGAGACATAAGCTCCTTAGGAGTCAAGTTCATTGTGTGTAAATGCACTTACCTCAAAATGCTGTTGATGCCATTGATTACACTGTTTCATATTACGTATTCAGCCTGAAGTATGGTAAGCACTCTGGGGTGAGGCATTAATGTGAAGGCAATTTGTGCATGAGAGCTGCACCACCCCTGCCCTGCTAGGGCAGTGAACCAAGCACAGGACTCCTTCCAATTGCTGTACCCCTTTTATGACACCTCTGTGCATTGGTCTAGTTTTTATAAAATATTTTCTTGTATTAGAGTCATTTAGCCTGAGACTCAGGTTTGGGTGTCTATTGTATGGGAAAGCTGTTAGAGCATTTTCATATTTAGTTCAGGGTTCCTTAGGATCCTTGCCTATGAAGGAGCCCCAAAGAGGGTCCACCCTAGCTTAATGGAGTTTTATTCCAAGTTTTGAAGCCCCAAACCCCAGGGAATAATAACAGGTTATTTTGCCTTGTTTAGATTGTATATCAACCATTCTCAAGTACAACACAGGAGGAGGTTCTGCAGTGGAACTCATATTCTTAAGTTCTCTAGGCAAAGTAACTATTAATATTTTCATTTAAAAATAACTCATTATTTGGAGTTCAAGAATCTCTTTAACTCCCATGTGCATTTCTCTCTACTGAAACTCTCTCTTTAATTCCTTCTAAAATGACTGTTTTCTGGTCAATTAGTATTTTACTCTCAGTATTCAAATTGAATGAAACTTCATACATGAAACAATTTTGAACGCTGTACTTCTAATATAGTTTTTACATTAGGTTCCAGGGATAACCCTGCCAATTACTACCTAATGACATTTCCCTCAAGTTTCCTTAATTAAAGAATCCAGAATTTATTTAGGAAGGTGATAACCCTGCCTAGAAGTTGGCATTCCCCAGCCCTGCTTGCAGCATGTAGCCTGTAACTGCCTTCTGACAAATGAGATCTAAGCAGAAATGTGTGGCAATGACACTCATTTGTAAACAACAGTGGAGCTTCCGGAGTTATCAGTGAACATGGGAAAACCTCCAAGATTGTAGTCAGCCCTGGTATGGTGAAACAGAGAATTAGAAGAGGGTTGATTTTTACAAAGCTGCTAAATCACCTTCCACTCCATGCTGCTTGCTGTGAGAGAGAAATAAATGACTTTTTCTATATAAAGGGTGGGGCAAAACTAGGTTTACTGTTATTCATATGTAAAGTAATACAATAACTAATAAATAATATAAGAATAAACCCTGTTTTGCATGACCACAGCTGTAAACCTACTTTGGCCTCACCCTGAATAATGCTAGTGTGATACTGGGTAAAACAGTAACAACAGCTCAACTAAAACAGTTTCCTTGTTCACTGTATGTCCACACCCCATATTTCCAAGTGGCACATCTCTCATTAGAGAAACTCCATATGGAGACTTTGAGTTTTGAAGGGGCATTAGCACTCAAATTTCTCAAATCCATTATAATTAATTTATTATTTAGATTGAGGAAGGATAGTAAAAAGCTAGGACAATTCCTGAGCGAGTCAAATAGGGAAACTGAAACACAAAAATCAAGCAAGGCCAAACAGTCTGAGCAACTTGCAGTCAGCTGGTGAATCACAAGAACTTAACTCCCTTAACCAAGGACACTTGAGAGTGAATGGCTTGTACTTCGCCCTAACCAAAGAATACATAGCTTAAATCTCCCTGGCCTAGGAAATAAAGAACAAAGACCCAGCTAATGTTATTTGTGCCAAGGATAAATGAAGTCAGGGAAAAAAAATAAAACTTCATTAAATGCTGGACAGACCCAAGATAAAAGTAAAGCAGTATAACAGACCAAAGAACTTTCTGAAATCCCCTATGTGCTCATTTGGATGCATTGGCATATTAAAAATGCAACTAGAAAACTAATGAATGTTTTGCTAAAACCCTACCCTAAAATGCTCACCCACAGAAAGAAGATGAAAATCCCTCAGAAGAAAGACACAGTATGGGCTCACTCTAGAGCAAGCCATGCATGCCCCTTCCCAGCTATGAACTTTTTATTTCCTCCTAAACTCTAAGGGTCTCAAGGAGACTTGTAACCAGGGCAGCAGTGGGCAGCATCAGCTCAACTCAGGCATACCCCCTGACCTTGGCTCCAGGGCCCCCTTTTCCTATTACTTACCAGGTGAGCTAACAGCAGAATACTGTGTTGGCTCACTGTTTTCCTACAACTTGCCTAGGGAGCCTGCAGAATACTATCCAAACTCTCTCCTCTTACTTCTTCTACCCTAAGTCTTTCCTTTAAGTCTTTTCTTTGTTTCACCGTGCCCAGCCTTAATAAATGTATTCTCAAAATCACCTGGACTTATGTTGTGAAATCTTTCCTACATGAAGTCAAGAACCCACACACCACAGGTGGGTCTGATTCAGACCTGCTCCTGGCCAGTGCCTATCTGGTAGCAAATGATTTCTTATTCTTGTGAATTTAGTTTACATTTAATTTTTGGCAGTAGGTGCTAAAGGGAGACAGTAACTAGACTTATCCTCTCCTGTTTGCATTCCGTTACTGTCAACAACATCGCAGAAATGACTATTCCTCATCCTGTGAAATTTGTTCTTCTTTCCAAAATTTTATGAGTACTCCCAGAACCAGCCTCATGTACCATCTTGGCAGTACGCAACATTCTTGGGCACCTGTTTGTGGAGTAAGGGGTGTAAGAGGAACCAATCCAGTTACTCGTATTTTAATAAGCATGCCCCCAAGGTTTTTCAGAGGTGCACTCACATCTGTACACTCAAGTGCCCTGCCTACACAACTATTACTTCATATTTTATATAAATATATTGCTGCTTAATATTTCCTATACTTTAATTCTACTCAGTGTCATAAAAATCCAATAACTTGACCATCTCTCAGGAGTCTCTCTAATCCTGGTCAAATGCTGTCCAGCTGTTTGCCTCTGTGCTCTCTGGGGAGATATAATTCTGGGATTTCCCTCCTGGTCATCCTTCATACTTCAAACTTCCTTCACTTGCCTTCTGTGATGATTCCTTTATTTCCTGAAACTTCATTTCATTGGAATACAAAATAAAGTAACTTCTTGAAAAATAATGCATGCATTGTAATTTTTTGAAATATTGAATTTTTGATAATATCTAATTATACTTAGTGTTTTATGATTATTTAACCAACTACAAAATTTTAATTTAGATATATCTTCCAGAAGAATTTTGAAAATGTTGTGCTCTATTTTCTGTTACAAAGGAATGCTGCTTTCAAAAGGCCCTATATTATCTTCATTCTCATATTTTATATGTGGTCTTATTTTTTTCACATTTTTGGATAATTTTCTCTGCTCTCTTGCTCCCTCCACAAACATCTGTTACCTTGAAGTTGACTTCCTTAATTGGGTTTTTGAAGTTTCTCTTCATATTGTCCATGTCTGTCATTATTAGAATTTTTTAATTTAAATTAATTAATTAATTAATTACCTTCTGGGAGATTAATTTTGCTAAAATTCCAGCACTCTTACTGAATTTTTGGGTACATATTCAACTGTTTCCATTAATGTTTCCATATGTTCTGTCTTTGAGTACTCCAAATTATAATGCCTCTAATTTGTGGAGATCTTTCTAAATCTTTTTGTAGAAAATAATGGTTTTTTTTTTTTGTTTTTTGATGCTCCATGTATTTTTTCATGATGGTTAGTTTATGGTTTTATTTTCCATGCACAATGTCTCTTATAAATATGACTAATTTTATTTTTTATATTTAATAACAGATCACTAAAATAAAATCAGATTCTCTGTTTCATGGGTGGGGGTCATTAACTTCTTGTCTTCATCATGTATTAATGAGTCACAAATATGATGTATTAATGGGAAATTTCTAAACATCAGTTCCTTGTTATTAATTTTTCCACCAAAAATATTCTAATCTCCAGTCTTGTGACCTGAATTTTGGGATCCAAAAAGTGAAATCAGCTGCTGCTTGGTCTAACCATTCAGTATGAAGATTTTGAATTAGTCCCATTGGTCCCACTTCAGCTGTGTCTGATGTTCAAATTATAGATTTCCTCTAATGCATATTTTATGTATAATAAACCTCTGTCATGCGCCATTGTGGATGAGGGAAAATTGACTTTCTAGTGACAATCATTGAAAGGAATTCTTGAAGCCTTATTTATTCACAAACATATATTTTTAACCAGGTTTTCTATTTGCAGCACCACACATACTGAAACCTCAGTGGAAATTTTTATAATAATTTCTGAGCTTGTCTGGATTCTTGGCATTCAAATAAGGTTTTTCACTGTCTTCCTCTTGTAGACAATTACGTTTTAGCTTCCTCTGGTAAGTTCGTAGAAGTTTCCTCCTCTTCATTTCTTATCCTCCACGTTTCCATTGACGTCTCTCATCTACTTCTGTCTCCTCTCCTGCTTCCTTTGTCCATGTCAGTTTACATATCCTTTTACTGTTCAGGCTTCTTGTAATTTTAGAAAATAGGAAATAATTGTATCTACTAAATATACCAAATATAGCTAAAACTCAATATTTTTTTACATTTTTAGTAGTTTCTTTTTGCAAATTTTTAGTTTATTGCATTGTATGTCATTCCACTTGTGGTGGTAAGCTTTTGACTCTGCACTGAAACATAAACATATGTCATATAATAAAGTTGCAACTTATTGGTCATGTTGAAAAATAAAGTTGTATCTTATTGGTTAACTCTTGATACCAGAAACCCTTACATACAAGTTTAGGTACCTGCTTTCTTAAAAAAGTCACTTTTTACTCCAAAAAGTCACTCCTAAACTTTTACCCCCAAAAGTTTAGGTAAGTTCTATTATTTTTTTTAAATCAATCAAAATGATATTTATTTTTGTCAGATCAGCAAAACATATATTTTGTTGGTGTGCTGTAGAATTTTAGTAATTAGCTTATGTGAGCCAGAGGTGGAAAAGGTTGAAAATTGCTGCTCTCAAAGTATGTACAGACCAATGTGGGTGAGCTATACATGATCATTGGATCCACAAACCCTCAAATACCCTGTGTGACAATAATGTAAAAACTGCTAATTCTGAGAAAGTTATTTGCTTTCAAGAGATAAATGTCATGTGCATGAGTAACAAGCAAAGGATAAAACATCTCTTGGATTATCCCTTTCAAATACCAATTGCCTACACAAGAATGCTTATGGAGCTGTGTGTCAAAGACTTTAAGGGAAGAAAGCAAAAATATTCCAAAATTTTGTTAATGTATCTTACTTGAATTCTTAATCTAGTTGGTAATTTATGGAAGTGCACAGTTTGCTGAATTTGTTGTCTCTGAGAAAAACCAAGACATTAAACACACACACTATTTCTGCTTCTTAGCTTCATCTCTATTTACAATTCAAGGTTATTTTGGTTTTCAAATACTGGATTCCTTTATGTCAAATTACCTACAATATTCTCTGTTTCACTGCATAGTTTAAATCTCTGTTTTGTGTTTTTATCATGCTGCATATAGTACTATTAGTCCCTTAATACTGATAAAGGAGTAAAACCAAACATCTGTACTCAGATATTACTTTGCTTATCCTTCATTTTATTCTGGTACCTGAAAAAATGGCTCTTATCAGAGAAATTTTCCTTGATCCTCATGTAATTATCTGAAATAGCATCTCCCTGCTTTCAGTCTATACTGATTTTATTATAACATTTAATCTTTCTTCGGAACACCACTACTCAGTATTTGATATATTATACATTTATGCATATATTACATGTATCTCTCTCACACCGGTGTAATTGAGAGGACAATTAGATGAGGAAATTTATTTTATAAATGATTTCATCTCTAATACTCAAAAGAATGTCTGATATGAAATAGATCACAATCAATGCTGGTTGAAATGAATAAATTAGATGATATTTCTCACTCCCATTTCACTCTAAAGTCTACTGAAGTGGCAGAAAAGATATAAACAAGAGCAATAAATTCACAAGGAAAGATAACAAAAAAACCACTAATGACTTTCTGAAAAATAATAGCATAAAAGACAGAACTGATGTCTAAAAATGAAGCAGAGAAGGTAGCAATTCAAAAATATCACCTACCAAAAACAAAGTGCCAAGCATAGCACATGCACAGGGGAATACAAATGTCAGACAATTTGTTTTTCTTGCTTTTTGAAAAGTGCAAATTATGAATCAAAAGAGTAGAAAAATGTCCTGGGGAAAATACTGAGGTAAATATTAACTACTTCAAAAATAGTGCAATTGTGGAAATTCTTCTTAACAAAGGGTCTGAGCACATGTTTCTGGGCTGGAGAAGTAAAGTAGAAAAACCACTTTACTAGCAAAGTTCATTTCTGCCCCACAATATGTTGGAATATGCTGGACAAAGACATAAACAGCCCAGAGATATTAGAATTTCACATTTGTGGTGATAAAAAACAGAATAAAGATAAGGGAAATGTATAGCCAAATAAAAGTGATCACGATATTTTCTTCCTACTTAAATTGCTGCTATTATTTCAAATTAAAATAAACACAAAAACATTTTTTAAAGCTAGAAAAACCATTAAGGATATTTACTACAGCAGGTTTATTTTTTTAATAAATAAGAACTATTTATATATTTTATATGACTTTTCTGAACCTAACATGCGACTGTGATTTCCAGCGTCAATCAGTCAGAGGCACCTTGTTTGAAAATGTGACTGATTTTTTTAAAAAATTGGTAGAAAAAGAATTTTCCATAGTAATAAAAACAACATAGTCATTTTAAAATATTTTTTTATTTTTCAATTACACTTGACATGCAATATTATATCAGCTTCAGATGTACAATCCACTGATTAGACATTTATAAAACTTGTGATCACCTGATGTATCTAGTACCCATCTGACTCCATGCATAGTTACAACAGTATCACTGACTGTATTCATTATGCTGTACTTCACATCTCTATGACTATTTTGTAACTACAAATTAGTACTTCTTAGTGCCTCTAACTTTTGCAACCATCTCCCTCCTCCCTTCCACCTGGCAACAATCAGGCTATTCTCTCTTATCCATGAGTCTATATCTTGTCTACTTATCAATTTATTTTGATTTTTTAGATTCCACATATAAGTGAAATAGGTATTTGTCTCTCTCTTTATGATTTATTTCACTTGGCACAATACCTTAGAGGTTTATCAGTGTTGCAGATGGCAAGATTTTGTTCTTTCCTTTATTAATATTTTATTTAATAACTGTTGAGAGAGGAGAAGGGAGGGAGAAAGAGAAGAGAGAAAAATCGATCGGTTGCTTCTTGAATGTGCCCTAGCTGAGGAGCCCCTGAACCCATACCAAGACATGTGTCCTAACTGGTGATCAAACTGGTGACTTTTCACTTTGTGGGGTGACACACAACCAACTGAGCCACACCAGCCAGGGTTCATTCTTGTTTGCTTGTTTTTTAATGGCTGTCATATTTTATGGTACATCTGCATCTCTTCTTTATTCATTCATATATTGATAGACACTCAGGTTGCTTCCACATGTTAGCTAGAATAAATAATGCTGTAATGAACGTGTGGATGCATATGTCTCTTCAATTTAGTGTTTTAGGTTACTTCAGGTAAACACCCAGAAGTGGGATTACTGGGTCATTCTTTGTCTCTTGTTAGAGCCTTTATTTGCAGGTTGTCCAACCTGTGGCCTGTGGGCCACATGTGGCTCAGGATGGCTATGAATGTGGCACAATACAAAATTTTAAATTTACTTAAAACTTTATGAGATTTTTGTGTGTGTGATTATGTGTTGCAATGTATTTAATGTGTGGTCTAAGACAACTCTTCTTTTTCCATTGTGACCCAGAGACACCAAAAGGTTGAACACCTCTGTCTACATAATTTGTTTTATCTGGTATGAATGTTGTTACCCTAGCTTTCTATTTGTTTTTGAAATATCTTTTCCACCCCTTTAATTTCAGTCTGTGTGTATGTCCTTTGATCTGAAATTAGTCTCTTACAGACAGCATGTATAAGGGTATTGCTCTGTATCCATTCTGCCCCTGTATGTCTTTCTATTGGAGCATTTGGTCCATTTGCATTTAAAGTAATTGTTTATAGCTACGTAGCTATTGATATTTTGTTATTCATATTTTTTTTAAATTTTTTTTAAGATTTTATTTATTTATTTTTAGAGAGAGAAGGGAGGGAGAGAGAGAGAGAGAAACATCAATGTGTGGTTGCTGGAAGACATGGCCTGCAACCTAGGCATGTGCCCTGACTGGGAATCGAACCTGCGATGCCTGGTTCGCAGCCCGCGCTCAATCCACTGAGCTACACCAGCCAGGGCTTGTTATTCATATTTTTAATCATTCTTTCTTCTTCTTAAACAAGACCTTTTAAACATTTATTGTAATAATGGCTTGGTGGTGAGGAACTTACTTAGCTTTTTCTTGACTTAGGAGTTCTTTATCTGTCCTTCTAAATGATCACTTTGCTGAGTAGAATCATCTTGGTTACATGCCTTTGCTTTTCATCACTTTGGATATTTTGCATCAATCCCTTGTGGCCTGCATAGTTTCTGCTGAAAAAACAGCTTATGGGAGTTTCCTCATAGGTCACAGATTGCTCTCCTCTTGCTGCTTTCTAAGATTCTCTCTATGCCTTTAAATTTTGACATTTTAATTATGATGTGTGTTTGTGTGGGCCTCTGTGTGCTCTTGTTTGGGACTCTCTGAGCTTCTTGGATGGATTTGTATATCTGTTTATTTCACCAGGTTAGGAAAGGTTTCTGTAATTATTTTCTCAAATAAGTTTTGAATTCCTTTCTCTCTCTCTTTTTCTTATAGCACCCTCATGATGCAAATGTTGATATACTTGCAGATGTCCTAGAGGTTACTTATACTATCCTCATTTGGGGGATTCATTTCTCTTTTTACTCTTCTGATTAGCTGTTTTCTGTTTTCTTATCTTCCAAACCTCTGAATTTATCCTCTATTTCATCTTTGATGCTGTTTATTTCCAATAATATATTCTTCATTTTAGTTATTATATTCTTCATTTCTTACTGGTTGCTTTTATGTTTTCTATCTCCATTTTTATGTTTCCTATCTCTTTGTTGAAGTTCTCACTAAGTTCTTTACTCTTCCCCTAAGTTACTTTAGCATCGTTTTAACCAGCATTTTAAACTGTGAATCTGGTAGATTGCATGACTTCATATTATTTAGTTATTTTTCTTGAGATTTGCTCTTTTCTTTAATTTAGGACATTTCTTATCTTCTCATTTTGGTAGTCTCTCTGTGTTTGTTTCTATGTATTATGTAGATCTGCTAGTGTCCTGGTCTTGGTACAGTGGTCTTATATAATAACTGTCCCATAGGGCCCAGTAGCACAGCCTCCCCAATCACCAAAAACTTGCCCTCCAGGTGTGCTCTCCATGTGGGTCATGTACACTCTCCTGTTGCAGTTGAGCATTGATTGCTATTAGCACACTAGTAAGAGGGATTTACCCCCAGGCTAAAGGTCAGTGAAGACTGGCCACTACAATGGAGGAGTTCCTGTCTATGAATCAACCCCACAAAGAACTTTCATAAGGAGACTCTGGTGTCTAATGAGTCCGTCCCTTTAGTGTGTCACTGGTAGAGTCAGTTGGGTGGTGTTCTAACATGGTCCGTACTGGCTCTGAGGCATCCTGTGAGTGCAGGCCAAGATCAGCTGCTGCTTATGCTCTGCTAGGGGATACCTGGAATGAATTGCAGACCAATGTACAGATGGCTGCTACTTACACTACAAACTGAAGCCAGCTGTTTCTATTGCCAGGCCCAGGGTCACATAGAAAGAAGTACTGGGCATGCCAAGAGACCAGACGCTACCTGTTTGGGATTTGTGAACCTTTGGGAGATTTTAAGAAGTTCATGGCATGAGCCAAGACACACACTTTGTATGGAAAAGACACTGGAATTGGCCTGGTGGGCCTACAAGTTGGGAGGAGCAGAGTCTCAGGAATCACCATGGAAGGGTAAAGAATGATAGCCATCTTGACAAAGACTCAGATGTGATGGCTGCCTGCTGGCTCTGTGTGAAGAGGGCTCATCAAAGGAACAATGGCCTTTGCCATTATCCCATATGTGATTGATGCCTTTGAGATGCTGTACTAGCCCTGTACCTTTCAAGCTGTTGCCCCAGTGCTGGAGCTCAGAGCAAGTGAGTCTGAGTAAGCTCATTCATAGGCCCTTTAAAAAGAATGCCTGGAACTCCAGAAGCCCTCCACTTCACTCAACCACAATTCCTACTGGTTTTTACTAGAAGTAAAACCTACTGGTTTTGCTAAAAGTTATGGAGGCTTTTCTTTCTGGCACTGGAACCCTTGGCTAGGAGACCTGGTGTGAAGTTGGGAACCCTAGCTCCTCAGCCAAGATATCCCTCCAATTTTTACCTGCTACTAGTGGGTGTGGGATAGGGTGTTCTTTGTCTCTGCCTCCTCCTACCAGTCTCGATGTGGCTTCTTCTTTATATTCTTAGTTATAGGACTTCTGTTCAACTATATCTTGGGTTGTTCTGAATAATAGTTGTCATACAGTTTAGTTGTAATTTTGATGTAGTTGTGGGAGAATACATTAACCTAAGCCACCGTCTTCAACAATAAACTCTTAAATACAACTTTTCATCCTTGCTGAAAACTATGTTAAAAATATTATATATTTGGTTGTTTTAATAACTTGATGGAAACCATATTTAGAACTAATAAAGCTTGTCCCCATGTTTGATTGTCATTTCAATCAACCATTACCACTTGAACAGAAATTCTTGCCAATTATCATCATATTTTCCATTCTGTATTTTAAGAAATTTTCAAAATTATTCGGATTTGTAAACCATCACATATGTTTCAAAAGAAAGATTTAATGGCTAGATGCATCATCTTTTTTAAAGCAAGTAAAAAGGATGGAAAAACAATAAATGACATATACAGAAAAATAATGCACCTTCTAACATTCTAAATTACTTTCAGAAGTAAGTAGAACTGTTAGTTTAGAGGTAACTGTTCTAATTCAAATTGATACACTATTAAAATAATATACTTTCATACCCTATTAAAATGATAATAAAAAAGAAAGTCACCTTTGTACCTGAGGACAAAAAGAAGAAAAAAAAAGTTGTTTAAGCAACTCATCTAATTAAGTGATTCATATAGTACTTTATTTGGTTGGTCATTCATTAAGTGACCTTTTCAAGGCTTCTGTGGAATCAGTGTGCAAGAATGTCACCTGAAAGGAACAAATTAATTAAGAGCTTTTAATGAGCATAACAGCCTGTTCATTTCTCTAAGCAACATTATATTCTCCTTTAATACAATGTTACAGCCAGAAAATTTGTCTTAAAAGTCATAAAGATGCATTTAACTCTATTTTATTGTTATTTTACATTTATTTCTGATATTAGAGACTAAAATGTCAATTTTCTGAGGAAAGACATTCAAACTTAAGGAAAAGTATGTATTCAAACATCACCAAACCAGCATTTATATTGCACTTTATATTGGTCAAGGGAAAACAATATTATGAGCTGAAACTGGCAATTAAAGTGACATCAGCAAAATGGCAGAATAGGAGGTCTCATGCTAGTATTCCCCTCACTGCAACAATAATTGGGCAGCCATCCACAGACACAAAAAGTGAATTCATGGGAGCTTTGCGATCTGGGTAAGAAATTGTGAAACACCATTGGAGTCCAAGACCAAGAGGGCTGTTTAGAGAAGGCAGGCCATGATCAGGTTGCTGACCCACTGATCGTGGTCCTGGCTAGATCTAGAAGTAGCTTCATTTGCTAGTGAACTCAGCTATAGCCTTGTTTGGCCATGGTCCTGCCTCCAGCACCATGTATCAAAGGACCTAGGAGAAACCATGTCCACCTATGACTCAGGTAACAGGCTCAATTTCAGTCTCAGCTGTGGACTCTGAAGGAGTCTCTGACCCAGCTGCAGGCCCCCTCAGTCATAATCTGGGAGACCCCAGAGGTGAGACTGTGGAATATGGTTTGAAATATACATTCTGAAATGGCATTGTACCTGGGTCCCAACCCATCCCAGCTACAGTCTGTAAACAGTCCTGATAGCACAGGGGCTTGGCAAGAGACATTCATATCTGCATCCCAGAGAACTTAAAATAGCCCTATATTAAGCTCCAGGAAGCTCCCTGTTGCAGTCCATGAGCAGTCTTGTGGGCCTAGGGTCCTGCAAAGATACAGGCCAATCAGTACCCCTTGAAGTAACCAGTCTGAGTGAAGATCTAGAAATGGTCAGATGAATTAACCCCATCTTCCCTTAGCCATGGTTCACAAGCAGTTCTGTTTTTCCAGAGACCCACCATAAGAAATGCCTGTTCTTGACCCCAAAGGTAAGCTTGTCAAAAATAATCTGACTGCATATTCTGAAAAAACAAACAAACACCCTATTAACTCAGTTCCCTAGACATGGTCAGAGAGCATTTCTCCAAGGACCTGCTTGGAGACACATGCATCTGGGCCCCTAAGTCTGGTCTGCAGATCTCAATCCCAGCTGTGGACAGTGAAGCAGCTATGGTACTTGATTCCAGCCACTCTCAGTCACAAGTCAGTCCAGTTCTTCATGCCTAGGAACTCACCGAGTGACCAAGCAGGAGACTTCCCAGAAATCTGAGGGAAATCGGCACCCACATGCACACCTGGGAACAGACCCACTGTGTGCAGACATAACTGTGGAAATTGAACACTTATCCCGGCACCTTCCTAATAAGCAAGCTCCTGAAGGCACTCCCAGGGACCAGACAGGGTGCATAGCTGTGTAAGTCTCTGGAACACGCCTGCCAATTGTGGACACCACTGCAGAACCAGCAACAAAGAGCCCATGACCTGACTCCAATTCAGCAGGACTTTAATTCTGTAGGGGATCATTTCAGCCAGGGAAGTGACAGTATTTTTCCTGACAAAACTATCTTTACAGACTGGGAGAGATGTTTACTCCTTCAAATGCAAGGCTGCATGGAAGAGCAACAACAAAAATCAGCAAATATGACAGCACAAAAGGAAATGTATAAACCTCTAGTAACCAACCACAAAGAAATGGAGATCTACAAATTACCTAACAAAGATACAAAACAATCATCATACAGAAACTCAATAAATTGTAATGGAACACAAACAAATAACTGAGGAAAATCAGGAGGCATAGAAAGGGGCAGAAAGTTTATTTAAAGCTATGATAGCTTGAAACTTACCAAACTTTAAGAAACATATGGAGATCCCAGTACAGAAAGCTCAAAGTACCCCATGAAAATTATCCCAAGGGATATTACTCTGAGATAAATTACAATAAAAATGTTGAAGTAAAAAATAGAGAATTTGGAAATAGCAAGAGCAAACAACTCACTTCATGCAAAGAAAGACCTCTCTCCAGCATGTAGCCATTACTAGATTTTTCTGCAGAAACTTTGAAGGCAAGAGGTGACTAGGATGATATATTCAAAGTTTGGGAAAAAACTTACAATAAAAATACTATAATAGGAAAACTCTTCTCCCTTCAAAATAAAGGAGAGATCAAGATATTGCCAGATAAACAAAACCTAAGGGAATCCAATACCACTAGACTTGCATAACAAGATATGCTGAAATTGAAATGAAAGGATGCTATGTATCAACATGAAAACATTTAAAAGTATAACATTCACTGGTAAAGGTAAATATATAGTCCAATTCAGAATGTACTTATATTGTAATGGAGCATAAATCACTTTTTATCTCTAGTATAAAAGTCATAAGACTATAGTATTAAAAATAACCATAGCTACAACAATTTGTTAATGGATACACAATACGAAAAGGCGTAAGCTCTGACCAGTTTGCTCAGTTAGTTGTAGCATCCTCCCTTATGTCAAAAGGTTGGAGTTTCAATCTTGGATCAAGGCACATGTCTAGGTTTCAAGTTTGGTCCCCGGTCAGGGCATGCATGGGAAGAAAGCAATCAGTGTTTCTCTCTCACATCGATGTTTTTCTCTCTCTTCTTCCTTTTTTTTTCTCTAAAATCAATAGACATAATTTAAAATATTTTTAAAAAGATGTAAAATATGCCATCAATAACATAAAATGTAAGGGGAAGATAAGTCAAGGTGTAGATATTTTGTATATAATTGGAGATAAGTTATTATCAAACTAAATAAGGTATTCATATCTATAATATGTTTTATGTGACCTCGTGATAAAAAGAATGAAAAATATCTAGTAAATGTGCAAAGGCTGTAGCAAAAGAAATTAAAGCATATCAATCAAAATGACCAAGTAATTAACTAATTAACTAACAACTAACTAAATAAATAAATAAATAAACAACAAAGGAAGACAGCAAGCAAAAAAGAAATGAACAAAGGAACTGAAAGCAGCCAAAAATAATTTAATAAGGGAAATTACCAAAGTGAAAGTCTCAATAATTACTTTAAATGTAAATATATACACAGTTTTGGGGGGAAAAAGCAAGATACAACAATATCATATCTGTAAGAGACTCAATTTAGTTTTAAGGAACCCTATAGGTTGAAAGTGAAGAAATGGAAAGTTATTTGATGCAATCATAAACCAAAGAGAGTATGAGAGGTTATGCTTATATCAGATAAAAAAACAATATATAGTCAAAATTGGTCACAAGAGGCAAAGGAGATCATTATAAATTGATATAGGGCTACATGTAACCATTATTGGAGCATTTACTTATTTAAAGCAAATATTAAGAGAATTAAATGGAGAGATAGAAATGCAATAAAATAGGGACATCAATACCTCATTTTCAACATTGGATAGATCACTGAGACAGACAATTAGGGAGGAAACACTGAATTTAAAAACACTATTGATCAAAAGAACCTAACAAATATATATGGAACATTTCATCCAACAACACCAAAACACATATTCTCCTCAAGCACACACCATATAATTCCCAGAATACATGGTATTTTGGACCACAAAGCAAGTTTTAAGAAATTTAAGAATGGAGAATTTTTCTCAAGTACTTTTTCTGACCACAATTGAACCAGACTTTTATAAAACTAGAAATCAATAACAATAGGGAAATTATATTCATAAATATATGGAAATTAAATTCATTTCAAAAAATATATATAAACAAAAAGGAAATAAAAAATTATATTAAGCAGATAATATGTTAAATCTCAATAAACCAGGAAAATAAAGAAAAAATAGTAATTACTGAGCACTACCACATGACACCCATAAAACCAAACCAAAAATATATATCATAAGACAAAGAAAATGGAAACACAACATACCAGAATTTTGGGGATGCAGCAAAAGCAAATGTTAGAGAAAACTTTATAGGGATGAATATTTACCCTAAGAAAAGAGGACTAACTGAAAAAACAAACAAACAAACAAAACAACCTCAATTTCTACTTCAAGAAACTAAAACAAGAGTAACAAACTAAACCTAAAGTTAACAGGAGAATCAAATTTAAAAAATAGAGTTGAAATTAATAGCATAAAGAGAGAAAATGAAAAGAAAGAGGTGTTTTTTTTTGAGAAAATAAACAGAATTGGTAAACCTTTTGCTAGACAACCCAGGAAAAGAATGAGATTTCAAATAAAATTATAAATGAAAATGTGGAAGCAAGGGAGGGAGGTGGGCTTGGCTGGGTTGTGGTGGGGAGTGGTGGGGAGAAGGTGTAAACAACTGTAATTTAACAACAATTTTAAAAAAAGGAAAAAAGGTTTTAACTGAAAAAAAGAAAAGGAGCCATTATAATTGATACTACAGAAATACGAAAAGTCATTATAAACTCTGAACAATTATAAGCCAAAAAAATCAGGTAATCTAGAAGAAATGAAAAAATTTCTAGAAAAATACAACCTACTGAGACTGAATTACAAGAAAGTCCCAGTAGACTGAGCAGACCAATGTAATTAAGGAGATTGAAGTGATAATAAAACAAAATCCCCAAAATAACAACAAAATATTCAGAACTTGATAGCTTCAGTAGTGAATTCTATTGAATATTTAAAGAATTAATACCACTTGCCTCTCAAATTCTTCCAAAATATTTGAAGAAGATGAAATATTTTTAACTCATTTTATGAGGCTAGCATTACTCATATGTCAAAGCAAATAATGACACTACAAGTAAATCACAGGACAATAACCCCGATGAAAATAGATGCAAAAATCTTTTACAAACACTAGCAAACCAAATTCAACAGCACTTTAAAAGGATCATACACAATGATCAAGTGGTTTTTATTGTTGGAATGTAAGGATGGTTCAACATACACACATCGTAATAGAATGAAAGAAAAAAAAATCACACGATTATCTCAATAAATGCAGAAAAGGAATTTGACAAAAATCTGCCCCCTATCATGATAAAATCTTTAAACAAATTGCATATATAAGAAACATACCTCCAAATATTGAAGGCCATATGTCACAAGCCAATAGCTAAAATTGTGTTCATTGGAAAAAGTTAAAAATATAAAAGTTTTCCTCTAAGATCAAGATCTCATAAATAAAGCCACACATATATGCTGAAGCAATCTACAATAAAGGTTGCAAGAATATACAATGAGGAAAGACTTCTCTTGTCAATAAATGGTGTTAAAACTGGATATCCACAAGAAAAAAAAAACAATAAAATTGAACATTTATACTGTACACAAGAATTAAATCAAAATGGATTAAAGACTTATACTTAGCCTTGGCTGGTGTGGCTCATTGGATTGAACACCGGCCTTTGAACCATAGGGTTGCTGGTTCCATTCCCAGTCAGGGCACATGCCTGGGTTGTGGGCCAAGTCCCCAGCAAGGGGTGTATGAGAAGCAACCACACGTTGATGTTTCTCTCCCTCTGTTTCTCCCTCCCTTCTCCTCTTTCTAAAAATAAATAAATAAAATCTTTTTTTAAAAAAGACTTACACATAAATGACTCCATACAAATCCTTGAAGAAAACACAGTTGCAATGATTACAAATATTATTTGATAAAATTCAAATCCATGTCACAATAAAAAAAAACCTCCCAACAAAGTAGGTATAGGAGGAACATACCTTAATATAATAATTAGCTCACATAATTGGGAGGCCTGAAAAGTTTGGATTTTTTAGGGGAAAGCAGGCTGGAAACTTGGGCAGCATTTCTATGTCATTATTCATGGTGGCCCAGTCATAGAAACAACTGTAATGTCCTTCAATAGGTGATTGGGTAAAGGAGATGTGGTAAAAATATGCCATGGAATAATTTCTCAGTCATAAGAAAAAATGAAAACACTTTTGTGACAACATGGATGAACCTTGAAAATATCATGCTAAGCAAATTAAGTCAGACAAAAAAGTTGAGAAGCATATGATGTCACTGAGGTATGAGGTATAAAACTGAAAGCAACACATGAACAAAGAAGAAAAAGAAACAAAAACTCATAGAAACAGAAAACAGTATGGTGGTTACCAGAAGGAAATGAGGTGGGGGTGGGAGGTAGCAAAGGGTAAAGAGGGTCAGATATATGGTGATAGAAGAGAGTGGTGGACACACAGTGCTATATACTGGTGATATATCAGTATATATCAGTGATTTATCAGAACTGTACACTTGAAACCTATGTAATATCATTAACCATTGTCACCCCAATAAAAAATTCTTGAGGGAAAATCTCTCTTCAGGAAACTTTAGCTCACTCTTAAGGCTTCCAACTGATACCTTAATGTAGAAGGCCCATCTACACTATCAACTTTACTTAAAGTTAGCAAATGTTAATCACCTCTCTGCAGAGCTTCACAGATACATCTAGGCTGGTGTTTGACCAAAAAAGTAGGCACTCTAACTTTGCCAAGTTGACACATGAAATTAATTATCACAGTTATTGCCCTCTGTCTGACTTTTCTCTTCCAGCATGTGGCCTGGGAATTGCTTCTTGAGAGTAGTTTGATGAACTTTTTAGCATCACTTTTTTTTTACCCTTCTCTCAAGAATTAGAGTTTTGTGTTGCCTATTGTTTAAAGTCTAAACAGTAGTATTTCATAGTTTTGTATTCTAGCTGTTTAAGGTGGATAAAGAAATTTTTGTTCTTTTTTTAAGTTTGCCTTTTCATTATTACTTCCGTGCATTTTTTGCATTTTTTTAAAAAATAAGGCAATAAAGGTGTAAATATTCATTTAAATGTTGGCGGTGAGAACAGCACCAGGTGTTAGACTGGTGAGGTCAGACCAGACCTTGGATCAGCAACCTCGGTACTGGAGTTCTGGCTAAAAAAGAATTCAGAGTCAATACTCAAACTCTAAGAGGAAATTTATTTAGAAAGCCATAGAGGTAGAAGTGAGCAGTCAAAAGAAGGGCCCTTGGAGCTTAGCAGAGAGAAAGGTAAAAGGAACACACGGAAAGGGAAGAAGAGGATGAGGGGAAAGGCTCAGGCTTGCTCCCAGGAGGGAGAACTCCTGGGTCCTCTGTGCTAAGGGCTTTTAAGGGTAGGGATTTTAGGAAACGTCCCAGGAGAGGATCTCAATAGAATATTCATCAGCTTTCCAGGTGTGTCCTTTCAGTGCCATGGTCTCCCCTGATTGCTCGGTGCCAGGGCACAGGGTCATTTGTCGTGGCAGCTGCTTTTGAGGTCAGCCTTGGTATCTCTTATGGGGTTTTGCTGCTTTTCTGCACCTGGAGCTGAAACACAACTGAGGCTCAGATGTATTTGATGTGGATCAGAACCTCATTTTCCTGGAAGCTTAATGCTTAAAGGCTATTCTCCACCCCCCTTTTTTGTTCCCCCTCTAAGGGAGTCTAACAGGCATAACAAGCAACATGTCAGGGTAGGGGAAGGTCAGGGGAGGGTCTGAACTGCATGGCCACTGCTATAAAAGTTCAGGGGGTGTAAACTGCATAACCAGTGATATTATAGAGGAGAAGTTACCCTGGGGGAGAGATCCGTGTTTCCCAGTTTTACCTGTTACTACACACCTGGGATTTTCTGCCCTGGTGACCTTCTCTACCTGGCCCATCATCCTTGCTCTGCCCACCTTTGTCTAATTGCCTCCCACATAAACATTAAAACTTAGAATAACTGGATTAATATACACATTAAAATGAGCCCATAAATCTGCTTGGGATATGGAGAATTAAATATGTGTGATTTTTTTAAGTAAATAATTCTCTCAGAAAAAAAGAAAGGAAAACGGGAAAGTGTGAAAATTTTCCATCTTTACAAAACATCTCTTGGTGGTATAATTTAACTTTCCAGAAATATCATAAAATATTTTCTCAACAAAATTTGAGTATTTTCCAAGAGAAAATAAGATACATAAAATTGCAAGCTTGACTGGTGTGGCTCAGTTGTTTGGGCATCATATTACAAAGTGCAAGGTCACTGGTTCTATTCCCTGTCAGGGCACATGTCTAGGTTATGGTTCGGTCCCTGGTTGGGCTGCTTTCCTGAGAGAGACAACTGATGCTTCTCTCACACATCAGTGTTTCTCTCCATTTCTTTCTCCCTTCCTTCCCTTCTCTTTAAAAGTAAGTAAATACAATCTTTAAAAAAAGTCACACAATTGCATTACTCATGATTTTTTTTTGAGAGGCTTTAACATTGATCACAGAGTTGATATGTGTGATTTCCATTTGGAAAGAAAATATGTTTTACTGAAAAAATTTTAAAAATCCTGTATCCAATGACATTATTTTACATTTCTTAATTCACTGGCACACTATCTGTGAGAACAGTTACTGATGGGTGCATAGTAAATATTTTGCTTTACAGTCAGATTAAGCCTCTGTTATGCAAAATACAAAACAGTTCCTGGCATAGAAGTGGCAAATAAATGAGGTCGATGTGTTTGATGGATGATTTTGTACTCTTTATCTGTGGAACTCCATTACACTGGGCAGAGGGTGGAATTTCCATTTAATTAAAGACTACATTGTGAACTGTTATGCTGATTTTAATAGATGATTGAAGTTAGTGCCACTGGAGTATTAGTTGTATGTTACATAGAAAGGTGTCACCATGCAGATAAACAGACAATCAAAGTTATTCACAGGGAACAGTTAGTTATCACTTCTCCATTTTGTAATTTCATTGTTGACTAAAGTCTCAGATAATTTTCATAGAAACAAATTGTTTCTCATGTTTTGTACAAAAATGAGGAAATGCATAAATATTTTAAGTTCACATGGATGCACAATTAATTTTCAGAAAATTTTTACACTTTTAAAACAGTGAAAAAGGCACAGAAAAGGTGACACCACAAATGGCCTTTCATTATCTGATAGTACTGAAGATCATTTCCATTATGTGAAGTGAATTGCTCAGAGGGCATATTTCAAAAATATATTCAGTGTCTTGAATATACTGAAATTATTATGTTAGTCCAAATATCATGATTTTAATATTGAAGATTTCTGATCAGAGCAAGCTATGCTGAAAGCTATTTGCTAGCTGAATTTATACTTTTCCTGACACATAAAGATATCTTTGCTGGCTGAGAAAGACACAAAATATACATTTGGCAAGTTTTAAGAAACATTCATATGCCATAACAGCACACGAATAAGTGGTCTTCTGTGCTGACTAAAATGAGACAGTAAATAGGGAATGCAATCATGCCACCTCTCCTGCAGAGACAGTCTCCGTGCTGTAAGTCCCCTTTCACTTCAGATATTAAATATGATTTAGTAACAGACTCATCTTTTCAAGGAGCAGAAATTTCCCTGCAATGTGAAATGCACCTTACATTCTGGCTTTGTGTTGGGTCTAAAAATCAAGAACTATCAAGCAATATATATTTTCCAGGAAATGAAAGGTAAAACAAAAAATCCCAGAGGGGAAATAATGGCATTTTTCATCATCTGCTCTGTGGGTACCTGAGCCATATTTAATTAAATAAAAAATTACTTATTATATTATAGGAGTGATACTATGAACATTGTGGTACAGTTTAAGAGTTATTCCAACCATGATTAACACAAGTGGGGAAAGGGTGAAATAGCCGATGTACATGAAAAGAACAATCGCTGATCCATTCTTACTCATCATGGCAAGGGGTTTCTTTGTTCCAGGTTGCTTTGAAAAGAGCAAATCTATGAAACCAAGTTCATGCACTGGGCATTTTAGAAGCGTGACTCTATAATTATATCACTGAACAAAATTGTAACTTCTGCCTTATTCATTTTAAACTCCTATCTTCGGAATGAGGCATAGACCAGTAAAGTTTAGGGAAAACCTGAATCAGAATGAGATGTGACCTACTCACATATCCACATTTACCATCTCAGACATGTTTTTCTTTAAAACATTATGATTGTTATGCTCCCAATTGTTACTCTCTAAAATTTTAGTCCACTAAAAATATCCAGGTTAAAAAAAATAATTCTTGTCAACAATTGCAAATTTTCCCATGTTTAAGACAAACATCTTGTTCTGTGAATCTGAATATAAGTGATATTTCAGTTGAGATTAGTAAAGAACTGTATACACACTCAAATATGTAACAGATGTAGAGATCATTAAACCTCATGTAAGCAATGAGTTTTGCTATGCGTGGTAGTCAGAGGCCTTTACTTCTCAGTCACCCTCACTGCAGTTCTCTAAATTACTGATGGAAAAGAATAGCAAAAGTTAAAACCATGACTTTACAGGGAAATTCCCATGAAGGGTGTCTGTATTACAAAAGTTTAAGGCTTATTTTTAATCAAGCTCTTTTACTTTTTTCATGATTATTCATGGACAATAAACAAAACATTTAAGAGCAGTACATTAATATTTATGAACTTTTCACATGACTAGTTACTAAGTATTTCTATTTGTAAAACAAGATAAGATCCAGCTAAGATTTATGTACTGGCCATTCAATTTTAACAAAATGGAATAAATCAATGTCTTAGAGGTGAATGATGTAGGCAAATCATAGCCTCTCTGTTTATTCAGTTCAGAACTGCAAAGATTATTCACATGCCACAGATACACATCTGCTTACATATTGTGTCCACATTCAAACATTTATCTTTTCCCCCTTTTTCACCTCTAAACACCTGTACCTTGGTAGTCTGTTGCCCTGAAGGTGTTCTCCACTTTCACAGCATTTATCAGTACTGCCTCTCCCTGGGAAAATCCTTACCACTTTCCTGGTCCTGCCATGATAAGTTACTCTTCACTGATTATAAAAGTATTGATTATCCACAAGGGTATTATCTATGCTGTGAATTATTTTAGTAAAATTCAAATCTAAAAATATATTGCATTTAATTGTACAAGAGTTTTACACAAAGATTGCAAATTTATTTTAAAAGTATAAGGACAGGTCTATAAAGTAGCATAAACATTGAAACCATGAAAACACAGTTAGGGACTTTAAAATGAATGCATCTGTGGGATTGGAATTTTGTTGGTGGTGAATTTAAATAAAATTTAATACAGTTTAAATGTTATTATAATTTATCATCATAACATTATATCCTTTATTAAATGAATTGCAACATACATAAAATCAATTTTAGTTCATTAAAACAGAATGTCCTTTTTGAAATCATCAATGTAATATCTAAGTCAGTCAGTTTCAACAATGAATGCTAACATTAATAGGTGAAAACTGGAAAACAACATTCACATCATCTTAAACCATCACTGTACAGATTGCATATACATTATCGAGAAGAAATATGTATTAACAATAGGGAGATTTGGTGGAAGCTTTGGTCTTAACTAAGTGGTCAAGGTTAGGAATGCCTTTGTGATGTAACGCAGTAGAAGGAGCACATCACTTAGTGCTTTTGCTGGAAATTATTGACCTCAATCTAATCAAGTGGAATGCACTTGATTGCATTCAGTGCTTGTTCTGAGGAAGAGTGGCCTGAACCTCTCAAAAGAAGTAAAGAAATGAGATTTTTCCTTAATTTTGAAAAATAAGAAACAACACAAAATGCAGTGTGTGAACATTAAATGAATTTTGGATTGATTAAAAAAACAGTGAAGTACACCTTTGAAGTTATCTGTCAAGATTTGAATCTGGCTATATGTCAGAGGATGGTGTTGAAATAATGCTGATTTCCTTGGATGCTGCATGAGGATATGGTTTTGTAGGAGAACGTCACTGGGGAAAAGTTTGGGAAAGATCATTATGATGTCTTCAGAGAGACTAGGGGTAGTTAACAAAAGGGACATGTCTGTATGTGGATAGGTAGATTGCTAGGTAGTTATACAGATACATGGGTGTATAAATAAGTTAAACATCAATGTAGGTATGCATGTAGATGAATGTATAGATATGGAGAGGATGTGGCAAAATGTTAAAAATTAGTGACTCTAGAAGAAGGGTGCTTGGTATTTAGTGTACTGTTCCTTTAACTTCACTGTGGGTTTGAAACATTCAAAATAATTCAATTATTAAGAAAAACTTCCTTAATGGTTAGAAACTCTTATTCTATGTAAGCTGTTTATCTGATAAATTACTGGTTATAAAGTTATGAGGATGACTAAAACAAGATTGTCACTTAGGGGTAGGGATTTGGGAGAAGCAAGACTTTATTTTCTGGAAAATATTTTATCTAAAGAAACAACTAACCACTTGTTTGAAGCACAAAAATTATGCAGAATAAAACAGAACATATAATAGTCAAAAGAAAAGATAAATATTAAACTATGAGAATATTTTCAGATTCTATTTATTTTAATAATTTGGACAAAGAAGAGAAGAAGAAATAGCTCTTACACATATGAAAATAAATTTAACTCTCTCAAAATTGGAAGAACCAAAGACCAGCATACACTGGGAGTATTTTTCCTCAAACTAGCAGAAATCAAGTTTCTTAATACACTAAATGTGAAAAAAGAGGGCATAAATACTATTATTAGTGGAATTATAAAAGAGCAAAAACCTTAACGATGAACAATTTTGCAAACAATATCCATCAATGCTTTTTAGCTGAGCAATTCCACTTCTGAAAATTAATATTATAGATGCACCCACAACTGCATCTCATCAGGGCATTCATAAATATGCAAAATGCCTTATGTACACAGATATTATCACAGCGGTGTTTGTAATATCAAACAATTGAAAATGACTTCAGTGTCTCCCAATAGCAGACTAGTAAAATGAATTCTGGTCTATTCACTTAAAGGAATATTATGTTGTTCTTAAAATGTATTGATTTGTTGACATGGAACAAATCTGATAAACACAAATGGATTTTAAAAAATACATGAGTATGCTATAATTGGCATCATAATAATCCATAGCATATAGAAATATAGACATAGATATAGATACATTTGCACACACATACACATTAATACATAGATTTTTTAATAAACATTATGTATCTTTTAAGATGCTTAAGAATTTGACCACCTGTTTGCTCTAAAAAGAGGAACTGGGTCATTGTGGAACAGAGAAACATTGTCCACTGGATCTTTTTGAACATAAATAAAATAAACTCACTTAGAAAGCAAACATAAACATCAGAAAAAAACAGTGACAAGGAATGTCCAAAAACTTAAACTAATTTACATCAAAAGAGCAATTAAAAATCAAAATGGTTAAAGGGAACATCCAATTCAAAGACTGACTAAAGAGAACACATGACTTAACCACTAATAAAATAAAATGACAACTCAGTAAATAAAAAGAATCATTGTCATCAATTTAACAAAGTCTGGACTCTTATCAGTTCTCTTTTTTTTTTGCTTTTAAAAGTGTTTCATATTTGGATATAAATCTTTATTGTGATATAAATTATATGAATTTGTGCTACATCTTCATGTCACTTTTTTTTAATCTGAAGGGTATTTTATTTTGTAAATTGTTGTTCTAGTTGAAATAAAGGGACTTTGTAATTTTGAAGAACAAAAATTTTGCACTTTCCAAACATTGTCTCCCATTTCTTTATATATCAGGAAAGGATAATCAGTGGGGTTTTGTTCTTTGAGTTACAATATTTTTCCCCAGGTTTCTAATTTAGAAGAATCTCTAAACCTATTTTATTTGTTGTACCTGCAGTTTCTCACCTTGAGGGAACTAATAAAGATGCAGCTGCCCACACAAAGAGTACCATGCCATTGCACCGCATCGGGCACTACTGGCCCCCTAAGTGCCTATAGCCACTGAAGTGTTAGGGTCTTTGTTTATGGCTGGTGGTCTTCCTTCCCAGATCCCAACACTGATAATAAAGGGTGCATTTCTGTGAGATGCACCAAAGACAAAGAATGTTACATGCACGTACTCAGAGTCTTTCTGCTCCTTGTCTAGCAACCATGACTTCTGTATCAGAGAGAATGTCAAATGATTAAGCTTCTGTAGAAATTGTTTTCAGAAGTCTCACCTTCCTTGCAGTCTTCAGCATAGTACTCCTTTCTTTGTTCTGCGGTACTGTACTTTTCAAGGCTGCCCTATATAATTATTTGCTTACTGTGCCAAAGCTTCTAACATCTTCAAGAATGTCAGAAATAGAGAACCTTTTAATTTGTGGGTTTTTGTTGCTGCTATTTTTTTCTACCTTACTTTCACTGCACTTCAATGATCTTTAAATCCTCTCAGATCTGCAGCTGGATGGCAGCTTGATATGGTCCTTATTCTGATCCTGTGGATTTCACCCAGTGAAGACTGCTGAACCAAAATACATTCTTTTCTGAGCCCCGCTCACTAGTTCTCTGACACTTCTGGCAAGAGGGAATAAATGAAAAATCACTCTCACTGGTGTTCCATGCTTTCCGTGTCTCTTTTTCTCCCTGCACCCACCCACGGCCTTTTCCATTCAGGATTAAAGTTTCCTATCCACCCTGAGTCACCTACATTCCCTCCAGATGTTTTCTGGAATACAGAGAGAGACAACAATGAGAGAAAAACAGCACTCTTAAAGCAGAATCCACAGAGCAGTCCTAGTTCTCAGACATCACTGCATATGGATCAGCAAGCTGGTTGGTTAAGGGAGTGTTTCTTCCAGATACTTCATTTTATAGGCCTGGTGAGCATTCAGGTGATTTGCATTTTTAACAAGGCTCCAGGAAATTCTGAGTCAAACTGATCATTGACCACTGTTTGAAAATCAGTGCATTTGAGTGTTAGCTGACAATTTATGAACCCTGCATATGACAAACAGTAAAGACTCATAGATGAAAATGTACTGATATTTAAATCTGCCAATTTCATATTATAGTGAAACTGCACAGGGAGACTATAATTTATGACATCAATCGTATATTATTTTTTTTAAGTATTATCATGTTTGGTCTAAACTTCATTTTAAAACAAGGGTTTGTATTTGGCAGGAAAAAGGATTTTGTCCTGTGAGTTGTATTCTTTTCCTGGACCTATGTAGTATCCCAGGAGGAAACTGAGAGTCCGATTTAGGACTGCTGTGCATACTGTGTGTGTGGAATAAAGTCCCACAATATGTTCTCTTAGGTGTTCTAGAAGAGAACAATGTTTACATTAATTTAACATTAATAAATGAAAATTTGCTTTTCTCAAATTAAGTTAGCATGAGGGAAAAAGAAAATGATTTGTAAGTTTCTACAAATAAAAACTTCAGTCCACAAACTAACGGATAAACCATAGAGTGAAAAATCATTACCAGTAATATATATTGTGCTAGAAATTACTGATCCAACACAGAATATAACATGGTAAACAATACATTACTGAGTCAGGCAAAGAATGTAACAACTATCATTCAACCTTACTGTTATGTGATAGAGAAAAATACTTGCTTGTGTTTTTAGCTCTGGTGAGGTAGCTTAGATGACAAAATAGTATCTTGCAGGCAATCAGGAAGTAAACACGACAAATTATCAGTTATTTATTTATTCATTTATATATTTCTAAAGAATAGGTTGTTTTGAGGAAAAGTCAAGGGCTTAAAGAGCTTTATTTTTATAAGAGGGCAATAATTATGTGCATAAGATAAACACATTTATTTAATACCACGTGCCAATAAAAGTTGTGAATGGCTTCCATCGAAGTAGCTGGAGACTGTTCTTATTAAGGGTAATGAGCTGTAGTCATTTGAAAATCTGTTCTACTTCTAAATGTCTATAAAATGCAAACTAGACCAACTGCTGAGTTATGGTAATAACTTGTGAAGAGCATCTTATTCTGAAGCACTTCAAGAATAAATTATTTAGAATATCTATCAGGTATAATAGAAGACAAGAACAGAGGAAGTTTGGTTTGGGGATTTTTCTAAGTCACGTTTAGGAGCATTCCAGTGCTTCTGAAAGTACCTTATCAGTTCACATTTGAATATTTTAATTATACACTTCAGAAATACTTCAGATTCATATGATTAAAAGTGAAATTTGTGTATTACATTTTAGTACATAAATCAACTATGAAATAGAACCACAGGCATAGACACATAGAAAAGACTGAAAGTGAACAGAGGGGAAGAGGGTGGGGAACAATTGTGGAAAGGGGAAAGGACTAGACAGAGAACTTGTATGAATGACCCATGGACATGGACAACAGTGTGGCGTTGACTGTGGGAGTGGGGGTAGGATGGGTGGAGGAGGGCAAAGGGGGAAAAATTGGGATGACTGTAATAGAATAAAAATAAATAATGATTTAATTAAAAACGTATTTTTAAATTAAAATCCAATATACTTTGCCTTCACTCTATTCAAGAATATTGAAGCTAATTATAACTCTCGAATTACACATGACTAGGGGAACTAACAATGCAATTTTTAGACTATCATATGTTATTAGACATGGTAATGACTGTATTCTTACACTGTATTCTTACACTGTATTACAAAAAAACTGTATATGAAAATAAAGATGGAGGAAGAGTGGGGGCTAAAATACATTTTTTGGACTGTTCTGTTAAACAAACTTTGAAGGGCCATATATGCACCACAATTCTTAAGTTACTCTTTTCAAAGCTCACGCTTGTCTAATTCACTGAGAATGTGGAGATTGATATGCAGTCCATGACTCAGACTGCCCCTTCAAACCTAGGCGTGTTGTTGCCTGTCAATGCCTGAAACTTGGAAATTTTATCCCCACTTGAACTCATGCTGGTCTCATAATCTTAACCGCACCAATAAAGTGAAGCAAGGAGACTGTATTTTCCTTTATTGACTTCCCCAATTTCACTCAACTCCATTATTAACAACCCTTGTTTATAACTGACTTCCTAGGTATTGCTCGTTTGTCAGCTTCATTAGATAATATCAATTGATTTTCCAGAAGAACTATGCAAATTTGTATTTTGTCTGGCAATACTTAAGATCTGTTGTTTTCCTGGCTAACATTTCATATTAAATTTTTGTGAAGGTAGTGAGAATATACTATATTTCATTGTATTATTGTTTAATGGCCCTTAAACTAACCACTACCTAGGCATCTTTGTTACCTCCCAAAGTTCCTCTTACCCTCTTTATTCTGCTTA
This sequence comes from Tonatia bakeri, assembly GCA_004024845.1. Taxonomy (NCBI): domain Eukaryota; kingdom Metazoa; phylum Chordata; class Mammalia; order Chiroptera; family Phyllostomidae; genus Tonatia; species Tonatia bakeri. Next base: position 76,532 of record PVIA01007858.1, read on the forward strand.
TTTTTGTGTGTGTGGTAAGAACTTAAAAAAGAAAAGAAAAGGAAACAACTTCTTTCGTACCTGCTTAGCAAATTTTAAATATACAAAAACAGTACTGTTAGGTATAATTGTTATACTGTGTAGTAATAATCCCACTCTGAGTTTAATCATTATCCAAAGGAATGGAAACTGTGATCTTAAAAAAGATCCCTTTATTCCCATGTTCACTGCAGCCTTTTTCACAAAAGCCAAGATATAAAAAGAAACTAAGAAAATATCAACAGAAGTATGGATAACAAAAAATGTGGTATACCCACCTTTATCGTGTATACTTATTATAAACACAAACACACACACAGACATAAAATGGGTTTTTATTCAGCCTTATAAAGGAAGGACATTCTGTCATTTGCAAAAACATGGATGGACCAAAAAAAAATATGTTAAGTGAAATAAGCTATACATAGAAAGACAAATACCATATGATTTCACTCTTATATGAACTCTAAAATGTGAACTTATACACTTAGTGAGTAAATAGCTAGGAGCTAGAGGAAGGGAAAAATGGGGAGGTGATTGTAGAAGGGTACAATGTTTTAGTTATATAAGATAAATAATTTCTGTTTCTAGAGTTTTGATCTGTTCTTTCATTTGGGTCATATTTCTTCATCTTGGCACACCTGCTACACTGTAAGAGGTGAGAAGTATTCAAAGTCATGAAAGGCAAGAGCCTACATCCAAGATTACTCTATCCAGCAAAGCTATTATTTAGAATGGATGGGCAAGTAAAGTACTTCCCAGATAACGTCATGTTAAAGGAGTTCATTATCACCAACCCCCTATTATATGAAAAATTAAAGGGACTTATCTAAGAAAAAGAAAATCAAAACTATGAAGAGTAAAATGACAACAAGCTCACAACTATCAACAACTGAACCTAAAAAATGAAAACAAAAACAAACTAATCAAACAACTAGAACAGGAACAGAATCACAGAAGTGGAGATCACATGGAGGGTTAGCGAGGAGGCAGAGGGGAGAAAATGGGAAAGAAGGTATAAGGAACAAGAAGCATAAATACTAGGTACAAAATAGGGGGAGGTTAAAAACAGTATGGGAAGTGGAGAAGACAAAGAACTTATATGTATGACCCATGGACATGAACTAAGGAGTGGAATGCTGGTGGGAAGGGTGATACAGGGTGGAGGGGAATAAAGAAGAGAAAAAATATGGGACAACTGTAATAGCATAGTCAAGAAAATATTCTTTAAAAAAGACAAATAAGTTCTGGACACCTACTATAAAACTTTTAATCTCCTAATGGGGTAATCAAATTTATCCATGATTTTCTACAACTTTTTTGTTTATATTTTATTTTTTAAAAACCTTTCTCTATCTCTCTGTTAATTGAAGATTATCAATTCTGTGCTCTAAATGTGTTTACATTTTGCCATTTATATTTAAATTCTAGTCTGCTTAGAACTGACAGTGTGTGGTGCCTCAGATGTCCATGTGGAGATGGGCTATCCATTCCTTATTACCCTTCAATGCCATTGCTGGTTCTCACTACATTTCAGCATCTGTTTCTGAGCTCTGTATTTTGTATTTATCTGTCTCTGATTCAATGTCACTATATCGTATCATAGTTTTATAATTTTTTCAATACCTGGGAGTTTTTTCCATTTATAGTTGGAATAATGCATCAAAATTCCCAAACAATTTCCTTTCAGATTTTGTTTATAGTTTATCAAATCTATAGCAAAAATTATCATGCCAATTCTAAATTTTTATAAATGAAATAGAAATTCCCATACTTAGGTATTACTTAAAGTTTTTTCACTAAATTTTTAAAATATTTTTCTTCATTGTTTTAACTCATAACTTATCTTTACCTCAAAAATATTCGCTGAATATTTGTATTGTGAATTATAATCTAATAATCATATTTTAAAATATATGTAATGAGTATAAATAAATGCAATACC
>PVIA01007859.1:0-78304 GCA_004024845.1 Tonatia bakeri
GGAAGGGGGAAAAGATATAGAGAATAAGTAGCATAGACAGTAGGGAGAAAATAGACAGGGGGAGGGTAGAAATAGTATGGGACATGTAGACACTAGAGAACTTATGACACATGGACATGAACTAAAGGGGGGAATGTGGGTGGGAGGGGATGGGCAGGGTGGTGGGGAGTGAGGGGGGGAAATGGGCCAACTGTAGTAGCATAATCAATAAAATAAAGAATTAAAAAAATTTAAAAAAAATTAATGAAAAGAAAACCTCTAATAACCTTCTAAATACAGCACTCCTGTAGAGTAATATTAGTTAAATATACAAGAAACAAGTGTGTCTGTGTGTGTATGAGGTCTATCCAGAAGGTATCCAGCCATGTAACATGAAAAAGAGACATTTATTGAAGAAGATACCAGATACAAGAAACATGGTACTTAGGATAATGACGCCTCAGTCCCCTTCAGAGTAGGCACCTTGGGACCTCACACAGTTCTCCCAGTCACCATCACCAGCCCCATCATACTTGCCTGAATCTCACTGATGGTCTGAAATCTCTTCCCTTTCAAAGGTGATTTTACTTTTGGGAAAAACCAGAACTCGCAGGGCCCCTAATCTGGGCTGTAGGGGGTCTGAGTCACCTGGATGATTTGATGTTTTGCAAAAAAACTCTGCACGAGACATGATGCATGAGTGGGCACACTGTCGTGATGAAGCTGCCAATCACCAGCTGCCCATAGCTGTGGCCTTCTGAATCATCCAAGTAGTTTCCATGAAGGAATGTTCAAGCTTAACACAAAATTTAATGCATATTTGTTGCTCAACTTGCTCAGTCATTTTGAATGCAACACCACACAGCACACATGCTCACTCAATGGTGTCGACCACCCCCACTGACTAGTACAGTGAAGTCATCATTGTTCTTGCATGTGCTTTCCAGTCCGCTCTCCTTGGCTGCCAGGTTACATGATGCTGTGCAAACTGTTCTTGTTATATTAACAATGGCTGGACTTTTTCCAGACAAACCTCATATGTTTATGGAAGGTGGGGTGGGGGCAAGAAAGAACAGCAACAAATGAAACTATTAAAGCAGAGATTCAGTACAAAAGGATGATTTTTCTTGGAAACTTCTCACTGAGATTTCCCACCACAAAAGAGACTGGTGATTTAATGTCACAATCACTTTTCCCACCAGTTCACGAAAGCCTGAAAATCACCATGAGAAATAAATTCCTATGTCCTAAGGTATTGTTCACTGTTAAAATGCAAGCCCCAGGAAATCTTTTCATTGTGAAGGCCATGAGAAGACTTTAGGAAAGTTATTTAACATCTCTGAGCCTCAGTCTCCCAAACCATAAAATAGAAATTATGCTCTCTGCCTAACAAGGAAGTTGTGAAGATTAAATGACAGTGTGTGTATATCTATATACACATATATTTATTTATATATATATAAATAAAACATATGTACTATAGATTGAATGTCTGTGTCCCACCCCCGACCATCAAATTCACATGTTGAAACCTAATCTCCAACATGATGGTATTTGAAGATGGGGCCTTGGAAAGGTAATCAGGTCTTATAAGTCATTATTAGCATATAAGTGCCCTTTTAGAAGGTATACCAGAAACCTCCCTTGTCCCTCTATTATGTGAGGGCAAAGGGAAAAGATAGCCATTTATGAACAAGAAAGTGGGCTGTCGCTAGGCACCAAATCAGCTAGTGCCTTGATCTTGGACTTCTACTCTCCAGAGTTGTGAGAAATAAATGTTTGTCTTTTATAAGCCACCTGGCCTATGGTATTTTGTTACAGAAACCTGAATGGACTAACATACTATGTGTCAGAGTACATACATAATGCATGCTTGGTAAATGGTTTAGGCTGTTTATCCTTCCCAGGCATGTTCAAATATGTGAATATTCTTGGTGTTTAGCACATAACTTCTTCCTACCTTCTGCACTCTGTTATTAACCTCAAATTGTGTATGAGTTTCAGCCCTGGCTGGTGTGGCTCAGTGAATTGAGTGCTGGCCTGAAAACCAAAGTGTCACTGGTTTGATTCCCACTGAGGGCAAGGTCCCCCCAGTGGGGGGCACGTAAGAGGCAACAAACACACTGATGCTTCTCTCCCTCTCTTTCTCCCTCTCTTTCCCTCTTTAAAAATAAATAAATATTTTTAAAAAGAAATAAAATAAACTGTTTTGATGAGGGAGGAAGATTATGAGAACACCAGATGTCTTCAGGTCAGAAGGAAGGCCACAACTGAGTGGTAGAAGAGCTACTAAAGGAAAGGCTAGGAAAGATAAAGGTTCCATGTAATTCACAAGCTTGTCATATATTTCCGCTTCTTGCCATTTAACTGCTATCTAATCACATGGCTTGCTTTTATGTTTTCTGCAACAGAAATTGTGATTTATACAAGATAACTGTCATCTACACTATAAAGGTGGTTTGTAAGCTTATGATGTACCTTAATCAGGAATTCACACTCCAAAGGTGGTTATTAAGCACCTCCAATATGGATCTAAATATCTGTCCCCTGAGGGTATGTTGATCAGCATAAGAGATGTTAGACACAATTTTTTTCATTGGTGAAATTAATAGTGTTTGTGATATGTAGGTGGTTAAGACATTCGTTGCTCCGGTCCCACTTTCCTTGCATAAACAAGGTATAAAAATTTGGAAGCCCAGCAGCCTAACAGTTTTGATACAGGCCTTAAGGTCTAAATCCCCATTTGTTCTGTGTCACTTTATGTAAGACTCTTCCCTGAACTAACAAAGTTGGCTGATCCCACTATCAAGTAATAACCAAAGGAAGGAGAGAAGAGCAGAGAGTGGAACTCCTGAACTACAACAACAGGAAGTATAATTGTTTCTGCCTGCTTTTGTTGACAAGTGTATCTTTGGCATTATTAGATGTAAGAGGTGCATTCATATCACCTGATAGAAAGATTGTGGAGAAGCAAACATAAACACCAACTATTTCTGATTTTCAGAGGCCAGTGAAAAACACCAAAAGAAACTAATAAGTGCTGAGTGGCTAAATTAGGTCAGTTTGTCATACCTGATGCAAAATTTGCAAGTTATTAAAGCAGTATGAGCCATTTATAACTTTTCATGTTGTATAAAGGCAGAAAAACAATCCTGGAGAATATTTTTACACAAGTGCACAGTGCCACATTGTAAAACAGTTGAAAGAAGAATGGAGATCAGGAACCCAGCTTAACACAGGGAACAATGATCACCATCCCGCTGAAGGTTTTTGGCTTGGTTTTAAGACTTTGCATGGTAGGAATGAGGGCTTACACCCTACTCAAGTTACTAATCATAGAAAACAATTTGCCAAAGAGAAAAGGGAGCTCTATATGGTGAAATAGTAGAACCTTTATGTTAAAAAAAATAAAGTTAGAAGTTTAGGAAATTTCCCCAGGGAGAAAGACTTAGAGCATCCTTAAGAAAAGAAAAGAAAAGAAAAGAAAAGAAAAGAAAAGAAAAGAAAAGAAAAGAAAAGAAAAGAAAAGAAAAGAAAAGAAAAGAAAAGAAAAGAAAAGGAAAGGAAAGAAAAGAAAAGAAAAGAAAAGAAAAAAGAAAAGAAAAGAAAAAAAGAAACCTACAGTCACCCTGGCTGGTGTGGCTCACTGGATTCAGTGGCAGACTTAGAACCAAAAGGTCACTGGTTCCATTTTCTGTCAGGGCACATGGCTGGGTTGCGGGCCAGGTGCCCAGTTTGGGGTGTGTGAGATGCGACCAAACATTGATGTTTCTCTCCCTCTCTTTCTCCCTCCCTTCCCCTCACTCTAAAAAATAAATAATAATAATAAAAAAAACACCTAGAGTCTCCTCCAAGGTTGGAGAACCCCTCTCCGACTCCACACGGAATAGATTTACAGCCTGGTGGAGGAGTGAGCTCACAGCTAATATAACAGACTGAGTGGTAAATGAGAGAAGTTATTATTTTTAAAAATATATATTTTATTGCCCTGGCTGGTGTAGCTCAGTGGATTGAGCACAGGCTGCGAACCAGGCAATGCAGGTTCTATTCCCAGTCAGGGCACATGCCTAGGTTGCAGGCCATGGCCCCCAGCAACCACACATTGATGTTTCTGTTTCTCTCTCTCTCTCTCTCTCTCTCTCTCTCTCTCTCTCTCTCTCTCTCTCTCCCCCCTTCCCTCTCTAAAAATAAAAATAAAATCTTAAAAAAATATATAAATATATTTTATTCATTATGCTATTATAGTTGTCCCATTTCCCCCCTTCATTCCCCTCAACCCTGCACACCCCCTCCCACCCACATTTCCCCCCTTTAGTTTATGTCCATGTGTCATAACTTCTTTAGCTTCTACATTTCCCATACTATTCTTGCCCTCCCCCTGTCTATTTTCTACCTACCATCTATGCTACTTATTCTCTGTACCTTTCCCCCTCTCTCCTCCTCCCACTCCCCTGTTGCTAACCCTCCATGTGATCTCCATTTCTGTGGTTCTGTTCCTGTTCTACTCGTTTGCTTAGTTTTTTGTTTTTGTTTTAGGTGTGGTTGTTAATAATTGTGAGTTTGCTGTCATTTTACTATACATGGTTTTTTATCTTCTTTTTCTTAGATAAATCCCTTTAACATTTCATTAAATAAGGGCTTGGTGTTGATGAACTCCTTTAACTTGTCCTTATCTGAGAAGCACTTTATCTGCCCTTCCATTCTAAATGAAAGCTTTGCTGGATAGAGCAATCTGGGATGTAGGTCCTTGCCTTTCCTGACTTGCAATACTTCTTTCCAGCCTCTTCTTGCCTATAAGGTCTCTTTTGAGAAATCAGCTGACAGTCTAATGGGAACTCCTTTGTAGGTAACTGTCCCCTTATCTCTTGCTGCTTCTAGAATTCTCTCCTTCATTTTTACCTTGGCTAATGTAATGATGATGTGCCTTGGTGTGTTCCTTCATGGGTCCAACTTCTTTGGGACTCTGTGAGCTTCCTGGACTTCCTGGAAGTCTATTTCCTTTGCCAGAATGGGGATGTTCTCCTTCATTATTTGTTCAAATAAGTTTTTCACTTGTTGCTCTTCCTCTTCTCCTTCTGGTACCCCTATAATTCAGATGTTGGAACGTTTCAAGATGTCCTGGAGGTTCCTAAGCCTCTCTTCATTTGTTAAAATTCTTATTTCTTCATTCTTTTCTGATTGTATGTTTTTTCTTCCTTCTGGTCCACTCCTTGATGTGAGACCCAGCTTTCATTCCATCACTATTGTTTCCCTGTGCATTTTTCCTCATTTCACTTATTGTAGCCTTCATTTTTTCATCTAATTTGCAACCAAAATCAGCCAGTTCTGTGAGCATCCTGATCACCAGTGCTTTGAACTGTGCATCTGATAGGTTGGCTATCTCTCAGTTGCTTAAAAGTACTGATTGTGAGGTTTTCAATTCTGTTTGAGCCATCTTTTTTTTTTCCTTTGGTCTAGTAGTGCCTGTTACAATAAGGGGCAGAGCCTTAGGTGTTCACCAGGGCAGGGCACCCCAGTCACTGGGCTGTGTCATTGTATGTGAGGGCAGGGTCCGAGAGGGAACAATGGTGCTTGCTCTGCTCTCCGTTGGACCTCAGTCCCTTCTGCCACCTCCCCCAAGCAAACTGGTCTCCTTTGGTGCCAATTCCCATGTGGGTGGGCTTGTGCACCCCCTGGGACTTTCCAGGGACCTCTCCTGTGAGGCTGGGAATGTCTCCCTGCACCTCAGCTGTTTTCAATCAGTGCCCCCAGGCTCTATTTCCCAGTGCTGGGATCCTGGGTTGCACACAGTGCCTTGTATCAGAATCGCAGCCTCACTGGGTCTCCGGATTGCCACCCCTCGGCTGGGGTCTGCCAGCTGCCGCTTGCATGCTCAGAGTCTACCCACTGCAGTCTTGTGCACCCAGGATGCCTTACACACCTGGTCCCAACACTCTCTGCTCTCCACGCTGTGACCCGCACCCGGTTGCCCAAACCTGCCCCTCCTACCGGTCAGGATGAACGTGTCTATTTTAATTCTTGGTTGTCCAACTTCCATACAGTTCAATTTTCTGTCAGTTCTGGTTGTTATTCTGTTTCTAAATTGTTGTTAACTCTATCTTGGTTGTGTGAAGAGGCACAGTGTGTCTACCTATGCCTCCATCTTGGCCAGAAGTCCAAGAGAAGTTATTCTTGAAGTCAAAGTTGATGTTGGCTATAAACAGATAGTTTATCAAGATGCATCAAACCCCACTGAAACTCTCAGGATACCCTGACAACTGCTTTTAATGAAGGAAATAGAAACTATAGCACTTCTTACCAAAAGGACTTTGCTCATTGACATAATGGGGAGCTTAGAGATCAGGAAAGGGTAGTAGATGCCTTGCAATTAGTAGACAAATGCTTATGTAATAGTAGGTTCACTCTAGTCACTCAACTACAGAAATGGGCAGCAAGTTAGCTAGAAGAGAGCAGGGATGTTTTCTGAGAGAAAGATGGGTCTTAAAAGATGAAAGTGACAGTCAGATGAGGTAAAGGAAGTACAAAGGAAATGCTGTTAGATTCCAGAGGCAATCCCTAATGAGGTAATCACAGAAGGCTTGGAGATAAGGTCCCCCAATGCCAAATAAACCAAGCTGAGTTTGTCCCCGAATATCTTACTCTGAAAGTGTAGCAGCCCCCTAAAATTACAAAGTTTGTAAGGGATCCACAAAGCTACTCTGGGAGTAAGGTAGTGTGATCATCCTGTGAGAGTCAAAAGGCCAGTAGATGGAATTAGTATCAATTAACAGTAGCTCCAAAGTGATGACAGCTCAGGGAAAGACAAAGTTGTTTAAAGGCTTGGGTAATACAGACATACTGGTAACAAAAAGTAAAATTAAAGTGGAAACAGGTGGCTAAGCACAGAAATTGAACTGGTAGTAGCCAGAACTTCAGAGTGAATAATTGAAATGGATACATTAGGGTAGTGAAAGATGGTTTTAAATCTGATAAACAAGTTAAATATTTTATGATTATGGTCAGAAGGCTAAATGGCAACATGTCAAACTGCCTATTTCAAAGTATATATTTAATGCAGCTGCTATGGAAAACAGTATGGCAGTTTTTTTGACAAATTAAACAGAATTCTCATATGACTCAGCAATACCACTTCTAGATATTTATCGAAAAAGATTTAAAGCAGGATCTTAAAGAGATATTTGCATACCCATGTTCATAGAAGTATTATTCACAACAGCTAAATGGTGAAGCAATCCAAGTGTGCACTGAGGGATGAATAAACAAACTGTTGGCTATACATACATTGGAATATTATCCAAACTTAAAAAGGAAGGCAATTTTAATACACGCTACAATGGGTATGAGCCTTAAGGAGATTATGCTAAATAAAATAAGCCATTCACAAAAGGATAAATACAGTGTTTCCACTTATGAGTTCCCTAGAGATGTGAACTTCACAAAAACAAAATGGTGAATGGTAGTCTGAGGGGCTAAAGATGGGGAAAAAATGAGGAGTTGTTTAATGGGTATGGAGTTTCTGTTTTGCAAGATGAAAAATTTGGGGGGATCTGTTGCACAACAATATAAATATACTTAATACAGCTGAGCTATTCACTTAATGGTTAAGATGGTAAGTTTTGTGTTATGTGTATTTTACCACAATGAAATTATCAACTGAACATTGTATATTTACCATGCAAATCAAGAAATAAAATGTAACCAGCAGAGAGAGAGAGAACATATGTAATAATTCACAAAGATGAATTGAAAAGGAAACAAGCTAAAATCCCCCCAAATAGAAAATATTTGAAAGAGATAGGGGTTATTTGCAAAAGCCATGTATTCATTAGTTCTCTAGGATAATCGTTGAGAGCCTTTCATTAATTATTAATTGTTAAAGCAGTGGGTATATTGACTATACTGTCCAAATCACTAATGAATTAAAGCCCTTGAAAGATATTTAGCTGTAATTGACTTGTCTATTATGTGTTTAACATACCAACTAAAAATAAATGTGAATTAAGCTTCCATCATCTTTCAAGGAATGCAATATAATTTTGTCTTCCTCCAGTAGGATTATATCAACTTGAAAAAGAAAAAAAAGCAAGTATTTATTGGAGACAGCAGGTAAAGGAAGGAGAAAACAACAGTCTACACTAACTTAAAATAGATGTCAAGCATAGTATGCCATTAGGGACAACCCAGCAGATGAAGCATTTACTTTGGACATGCCAATTGCCAGACATCAGGAACTCGGCAGCTTAGTTCTGCAAATGGACCCTTTGGAGTCAAGAAACAACCAGTTGTGTATCAGTCAGGATTTAACTACAGATAACAGAAATCTCTCTAGTTATTAAAAGCAAAAAATGAATTTACTGCAGAAAATTAAGTGTTTACAAAATTGTTGGAGGGTCAAAGAAGCAGGCCGTAGGCTGAGTATTTGATGAAGTCCCTGAACACCACCACAGAACCACCTGTCAAGGAAAGGATCTCTGAGTCAGTCAGGAAAATGGTGAATCAAGAACTGACATCGAGGCCACTGTCTAAATTCTGGATCCAGGTGCACATCACCTTCACCATTACCCAGGGATCAGGAAGCTGCTTCCACCAGAGCCTTCAGCTGTGCCTTAGCTGTGACTGGAGGATTAGAAAGGTCATTACCAGCCATGACACATCTGCTGGATCTGCATCAGCAAAAAGAATGTATCATTGGCTGCAGCCTCTCTCTCACTGATCTCAATTCCTGATTAAGATTGAATATGAAACCCCTGAATGTTATCATAAAGAAGGGAGTCTAAGAAGTGTACTTTTTGGCTTTCTAGCACCTATGGCACAGGTGGCAAACACAAGGCCTGCAGGCCGAATCCAGCCCTCCACTTTGTTTTATCTGGCCTGTCACCTTGTTTCTACCCAGAGGCAGTGCCAAGCTCCTTGCCCCTAGTTAAGGAGTAGTTACATTTATACAGTCCTAAAGTTACATTCGGCCCTTTGAAGGCAACCACAAGGCTGATGTGGCCCCCCGTGAAAATGACTTTGACACCCCTGCCCTATGGGCTAGAAAGGAATTTAAAATAAATTTTGAATGACCCATCTGTGGTATCCTCTGAAACCAGCAAGAAATTCCCAGAGACAAAGGCAACTTACACTCCTCTAGAAAAATCAAATACTCCCCACCACCTTGGGTCTACCTGAAACTAAAGGCATAGTGGTCCTCAAAGCCATTTTATTACCATAGAAAGGACTTCCGATTATGCCCTGGGTCCTATCAAATCAGGGAGCAGAAACTCAAACCATACAGTTAAAATTGTAAGGACAGCCTCAAAAAAGCGCCAAACCAAGCCCCAATGGCATGGGGCCCCAATGGCACTATGCATGGGGTGCCAGTCAGCCCCAGCTCCCCTGTTGCTCCAAGGAGTGTCCATGTCACCAAGCAGTGAAGGAAAGCCTCTTGGTAAATGGGCAGCCCAGGGAGAATTTTCTGGAAGAAGGTAGAGACTATGTTTTTGCTAATGGATAACAGTCTCACTCTAACTGGGAAGAGAGTTAAATGAAAAGCTACTGTCCTTCACTCACCTTAAGATGTGAAAATGAGCAAAGAGCCAGCCAGACCAACTAGCACACCATGCCAAAAGTCAGACAGTCCTGACAGCAGTGTAAGACACAGAGAAATCAACCAACACATAGGTCCACACGTTCATGGAGTTGTGTTTGATGACCACTAAAATAACTACATTATTAACTAGGTAAATTTTGATTAAAAAATAGATAATTAAAGAAAAACAACTTGGGGAAAGTTACTTTTGGAATGCACTATCAACACCAATGTAATGTGTCATGTTTCAGTCTACTAAAAAGGTGAGGGGCAGTTTTAAGTTATGGTGGAGACACTAGAGCCAGATGGCCTTTAAAAGTTTAAAGGCAGCAGCTGAGACAATGGAATGTCTGGGATCAGATCCTTTCACAGATGCATTAAGAAGGTGGGCACACCAGGTTACTGCGCCTGTGGCCGCCATTGCCCTTTTAAGTGAGCTGAGCACATCAAAGAGAATTAGGATCACATGTCCAGCAGGTAAACTGACTCAGAGATTTATGAGTAAGTCTCCAGGAAAAGCACCCAGTGGACTGGTTTCTGGGCAACATTGGCAGATTGACTACAGGACCTCTAAAAAGGCATCAATAAATAGCTTGGTTTTACTACTGTTTACTTGCATTTGGGATTTGAAATTACATTTGCTCCTTCATGATGGTGAGCCAAAACAAAATAAAAGTTTTGGAGGGATTGCACAAAAAAATATGGGGCCTCTGAAACTTTTTACTCAGGCCAGGAACATATCTTATGACAAAAATATTGTGGGAACGTACAAATAATATGGATAATCAATGGGGTTTTCACATCCTATTCTATTTGCCTTCAGCTGGAATAGGAGGAAGGTGAAATGATGTCTTTTAAAAGATAATTATTAAAACAACAGCGTAATATTCTCAGAGTCCATCCATGTTGTCATAAATGGCAACATTTCATCTTTTCTTATGGTTGAGTAGCATTCTATTGCATACATCTTCTTTATTCAGTCACCTATAAAAGGAAAACACTGAAGAACCTTGAGAATATTATGCTAAATGAAATATGCCAGTCAGAAAAAGATAAGAACCATATGATTTCACGCACATCTAAGATATACAAAAACTGAAACTCGTGGACACAGCAGTATAGTAGTTACGAGAGGGTAGGGGTGTGGGGTGGAGGAGGCTTAATATATGGTGAAGGAAGGTGCTTTGACGTTAGGTGGTGGGATTACAATGCAATATATGAATCTAGTATCATAGTAATGTATATTTAAATCCTATATGATCCTATTAACCAAGTACAAATTGGCAGTTACAAAATAGTTATAGAGATGTAAAGTACAGAATAGGGAATACAGTAAATAATACTGTGATAAGTATGTATGGCGCCAGGTGGGTACTGGAAATATCGGGGGGACACTTTGTAAACTATACGATTGTCTGACCACTATGTGTATACCTGACTCTAATACAAAACAATGTTGGGGAAAGTTACTTTTGGAATGCACTATCAACACCAATGTAATGTGTCATGTTTCAGTCTACTAAAAAGGTGAGGGGCAGTTTTAAATTATGGTGAAGACACTAGAGTCAGATGGCCTTTAAAAGTTTAAAGGGAGCAGCTGAGACAATGGAACGTTGTCCCCAGACAACATCATGACTTTCCTCAATTACTCTTTTTGCAAGTTGAAAGTAAATGCTAATTAAATAATAAAAAATAAATTAAGAGAAATATATACAACTTGTGATTTTGATTGGAACCTAGTTCACACTGGCCTTTGTAACATGCTTGTGATAACTGAGGTTGGTTATTCTTTTTATCCTCTCTTTATAAATACCTAGTTCTGAGAACCCAGCTGCCTAGTAACTTTGGAGCAATGCCTTAATTCTAGACATTGTTAGTGTGTTGACTCTGCACATGATGGGAGTCACTATGAGGGGGTTAGACTTCAGGCCAAAATCCTACATAAGCAATTACAAAGGCTTTGCCTTGCCAGCCTCATGGGGAAAATCTACCCTCCCCACACCAGATATGACACACGGTCTGGAAAGAGTCACTGCCATGCTGTTTTGATGACTATAGCATTGTAGTGTACTTTTAAATCAGCAACCGTGATGCTTCTAGCTTTATTTTTTCTCATGCTTGCTTTGCCTATTCAAGGCCTTTGTGGTTCCAAACACATTTTAAGGTTGTTCTTTTCTATTTCTGTGAAAAATGCCATTGAAAATTGGATAGGGGCTACATTGAATCTACCAATGGCTTTGGCTGGTATGGACATTTTAACAATATTAACTCTTCCAATCCAGGAATGGGTTTTCTTTCCATTTGTGTGTGTCTCCTTCAATTACTTTCAATAAGAGTAATTTGGAACTTCAGTGGCCTTTCTGGGATTCATCTCTGGCAGACCCTTGAATCCTGTGCATCTAAAATTCCCTGTAAACAATGGTTTACTACATTCTTTTGGTCAGGAAACTGGAAAATAACTTGTTTAGGTCAAGCTTAACTAAGCCATTCAACAATTCTCTGGTTCATTACCTATGATATGATGTCACCCTTGATGGGAAAACATCATCCCCAGACAACATCATGACTTTCTTCAATTACTCCTTTTGCAAGTGAAGAAACAATTCCTGGGTTTTATAGAATTGGTGGCTATTGTAGGGTGTGGATTTCTTTTCCTTTTTTAAATTTTATTTATTTATTTTTAGAGAGAGGGGAAGGAAGGAAAAAAGAGAGGGAGAGAAACATCCATATGTGGTTCCCTCTCAAGTACCCCCTACTGGGGACCTGGCTCACAACCCAGGACTGCCCTGACTGGGAATTGAACCGGCGACCCTTTACTTCTCAGGCCAGTGCTCAATCCACTGACTCACACCAGCAAGGGCTAGGATGTGGATTTCTAAGTGACTCTGCAATAGCATCCCCTTTTCTATATTATGAAGGAAACAGTGTCTGAACTCCTACCACAGGGCTTTCCTCTGCAAAGCATCTAAATCCTTTTAAAAAAAATCTCCCTTTTCTCTGCCTCCTTCTTGGAACTCCCAAATTATTCCTATCATTCTTGCTATACAAGGGTGGCTGGTTAGTACCAGGGTCGGCAGTAATAACACTGTTTTACAAAAATCTGTGGTTGTGTGTTTTAATAGTTCTGGCAGTTCCCTAGGAACTAGTTCAATTTTCTGTTTCTACATGGGCTACAGTGTTTTCCCACACTTAGAATGCAAGTGTTCTGAATGCCACTGAAGCATACACTTTAAAATATTTAAGATGGTAAATCTTACATTTATTTTATCATAAAAATTATGCTGTTTTCAGTGTTTTCTTATGGCCATGTCATAATGTACTTAAATTTTTATTCAACAAAACCTCTCCCTAATTTTGAGTACACAGTAATTTTTTTAAGATGATATGGGCAAGTTACACAATTCATGAGAAAAATATGCTTTGCCTCAATTTCCCAACAGAGTCAATAATAACTTCTCCTTATCTGAACCATTCAAATTAAACCAAATTCAGCAGACAATTTCAAAATGCCCACTTTACCTCCTATTGCTTAGCTCTGATCTGTAGTACCACGTAAAACAGGTAGCATACATGACCCATTCACAAACCTCATGAATAGTGAAATAGTGAGAAATCAGGATCACCCAGGCTCTGTCTGCACAAATAACCAGGATAGGATGATCAATTTGACAACCCTTCAAAGAAACCAAATAATATATTCACATAAATTGTTAATGCTAAACCATTACACATAAAAGCATTTCACACTACATCTATGAGAAAATTTCAGGAGGACAAGACCTTTGAAAAATATATGTGGGAATCAGTTCCCCAGGAAGCAATCAAAATCAATGCAACTATAGTAGTTTTGAGTAGCACAGAAAAAAATCTGTTATTAAAATAGACATTGAGCTTTCACAATGGTTTCTGTGGAGAAAAATATATCCATTACCCTTCAAAGTATGCTGTCTACATACAGAAGCACAAAGTACAAAAATGATTCAGAAGAAAAGAAACTAATTTCCACCATTACATATAAAACTTCAGATGATTCTTAAATGAAGTCCAGAGTTCATAAGAAGCAGGAGAAACAGAAGGGAAAATGAGGACTGCAAGTAAATTAACCCTGTAGTTTCTAACCTTCAAACCACCTTTTATCATGTTTGTTTCCTCCATGGGCCCTGCACTGAAATTATTTTTCTTACTAAACTGCAGTTAGTAAGTCATAATTAATTCATGCCATCTGTATTATTACTATTTTTCAGGTTCACTGTTGATTCAGATTTTAAGCAACAATCCATAATTACAAAGGTTTTATAATAATATTACGAAATCACCTAAATCACTGTCACGTTTGTGATAAGCTATAAAGTGAAACAAGCCTGAAGAAACTTATATACTGCTCACAGACACCAATCATTTAAATGTGGCCATCAATCTGTACCCAAGTCGAAGATCAGTCACATACTGTCTAACATGGGGCTCTGCTCTCCATGACTGCTGCACCAACTACCCGCCCACAGATTCCTATGATGTCATCAAGAACCAATCAGGTGTTCTTTCTCTGATACTGATTTGATATAAACCAGCCAAAAAGCAAAAGTATTTGACATTTTGGTTAGTTTGTTCAGTCTTAACCTGGGAACATGTACAACAATCACTAGGATTTGAAACACTGAAACAGCTGCCTATTTTATTTCTATACACATGTACAAATAAGAATGTTGAATAAGAAACTTTTTAGTTAAGTAGAAAGCACGAAAATTATATGACAGTGATGGTATCAAAAGACAGAACATAAACAAACTGTTACACTTAAATTTAAATAAAATGCATTCAAAGTAGTCAGTTGGTTCACTGTGTTCTTATAGCACTTAGTGCATAGCATTATTTCAGAAATGTCATTATATTCCAATAATTTTCCTATCTGTATGATTCCAATACATATTGCAGCACCTGGTAGGCAGTAGGTGGTTAATGCATATTTGTTGAACACAGTGCTTTATTTTGCCCAGCCTAACAATGACAGTCTTTAAACTTGGTTTTGTTTCACAAAAAACATGACAAGGAGGAATAATAATATTGTTTCCTAAGACAAACAAAGTGTATATGTGAAAGACAGGAGAATGTCAAGGGAGCAAAAGCAAACCTCAGTTCTACATCTAAATGCTTCAACAGTTACACCATGACCTTCTTCCTTCCCCTTGGGCTTCCTCATGCTCTCATGCTCTATCATGGCACACAGTACTGCAGTCTGAGCTAGTGATTAGAAGGCAGACTTTGAAATCACACCAAAGGAGGGTAGGATCAAGGATGGGAAGTGGGGATGGCTGGGGCGGGAGGAAGTGGAGGGGTTGAAATGGAGACAACTATACTTGAAAAACAATTTTTGAAATGTGGAAAAGAAAAAAAATAAAATGAAAACAGAAATCACACATACCTGGGTTCATAGCCTGGTGATGCTACCTAGTATGTATCTGGGGGCAAGTTTCTTATTGTCACCAAACTTGGTTTTCCTCATCAATGAAATGTCACAATAACACCAACTTCATGGGACACCGAAAGGCGAGACCTACTCTACAACCTGTGGGGTCTTAGTGAAGGTATTTATACCAAATAAAATGCAGAATACATTTTTTAAAAAACAAAGGAGATGGATTCACATCCTTTTGACCTCCTATTTCTTTCCTGTACCTGTCCAAAAATCACTTCCTAGCTTCCATTCACTGTAGCAACACTTAGGACCTTCAAACAAATATCTTGACTCACCGTACCTCATGGATAGCCCTTTATTATCCTTGTCGTGCATAATTTTTGCTTTTGAGTGTATAAGATTCCTTCAAAAAAGGCATAAATAACTTAACAAAAGGTCTGACGGTATAATCAAAGCATGGAATTTATCAATACCTCTCTGAGCCAGAGATAAAGATTTAATTTATTTATTTTTAGAGAGCAGGTAAGGAAGGAAGAAAGAGAGGGAGAGAAACTTCAATGTGTGGTTGTTTCTCACATGTCCCCTACTGGAGACCTGGCCTGCAACCCAGGCATGTGCCCTGACTGGGAATCAAACCAGCAACCCTTTGGTTTGCAGTCTAGCACTCAATCCACTGAGCCACACCAGCCAGGGCATGTAATGATGACTTTTAAATACACTTTGCAATTTATGCAACTTTTTCCATCAGTTACATCAGTTCCAACTTTTATGCATCACTTTATTTCATTCTCTCTCTGTCTCTCTCTGTCTCTCTCTCTCTCTCACTTGCTCTCTCCCTCCCTCCACACAGACACACATTCACACATACTTATAAAACAGGCAAGCAAGATAGGTATTATTGTTTTTGACTTTCGGGTGAAAAATGAGAAGGCAGAATATTTTATCAATAGAAGAAAGCATAAAGTTTAGAGCCAGACCTGCTTTCAAATCCTGGGTCTTAGCAACCTTGACCAAATTACCTAAATCATCTCAGCCTCTGTTTTCTAATCTGTAAAATGGGTATAATAACATGTATCCTAAAATAACTGTTTGGGGTATAAAATGAGACAACAGAAGGTATTCAACACATGATCATGGTTATTATCAAGTCCAAGCAGAGTAAAGTGACTTGTCTGTTTATCTTCTGAATAATAAGACCTGGACTAGAATCTAAGAAGCCTGACTCCTAATCTAGCAGAGTTTCTGGAAATAGCCAATGACAGCATTTCATATTTAAAAGATGTGTCTCTGCTGGTTTCCTATGACAACTAAATATCCAATGGATTTTCTTAATTTGTTCAAATCCTTAGAAATATGTCATCTTTACACAATACCAAACCAGTCAGTATAGCAGTGATATATTCAGTCAATCAGTGTGTGGCATTATTCTAATGTCATCAATTTGAATTTTTTTGTTATGGAGTTGCTGTTACAGTCATAGAATACGATGACAACAAAATAGCACTATCCACATGAAAAATCTGCCCACAAAGAAATTCTATGTCATTAAAGGAACTGTACTAACCATGTCTCGGGCAATACAATATCACAAACTAAAAGCTGAATTGAGAATTTGGAAATATTTACAAAAGCTTAGGTATATTACCTTTGCATATGTGCTCTATAAAAATGATATTGCACATTTGGAAAGAACAGGCATACATAGCAAGCACAGCATGCAAAACAGTCTGCTTAAAAGTGAAATTTCTCTTGCCCTGGCTGGTGTGGCTCAGTGGATTAAGTGCCGGCCTGCAAACCAAAGGGTTGCTGGTTCAATTCCCAGTCAGGGTACATGCCTGAGTTGTGGACTAGGTCCCCAGTTGGGGGCATATGAGAGGCAACCACACACTGATGTTTCTCTCCCTCCCTTCCTCCCTCCCTTCCTCTCTCTCTAAAATAAATAAATAAATAAAAATCTTTTTAAAACAAGTTCTTCAGTTGGAACAGATTCCCAAAATCTTAAACACAAATTATCCTACCACTTATCCTAAATGCCATTAAACACCCTGTTCACTTATGTGTCCTTCAGTATCCCAGGGTGAAACCATTTTGTGACATCACGAGGGTGCATTTTCCCTTTGATAAATGCTCTGCCAGTTGCTGGTAACACATTAAACAAGCAGATATTTCCTGCTCATAAGGAGCATAGAGTCTAAATGGAGAAGACCTACATAAAATGATGTAAATGTGACATATAGTGAACCCCTAAAATTAAAGAGAGCATGGAGAAGCATTTGACATGTGTTAGAGTCCCTGGGAAGAAGACTCACAGAGATTAGCATGCAACAAATGGGAGTGTTGGGACTGCTCTCAGAAGCTACACCTATAAGGGAGTAAATGAAAGAGGATTAGGAAGAAGTTAGTCTGTGATACAGTCACAGGAAATGTCTCAGCTCATCTCATAGGGAGCACGGGGGATGGAATGGCCCTCAAGAGTTTTCTCAAATTGAGGTAAGGAGTCTGGGTTTGTGTCACCTTGCATCAGCCAGTCATTGCAGGAAGCCAGACTTCCTCTCCCCCAGCCACTCACACAAGATAAAGCCTTAGGAAAAGCAGCTCTCTTTAGTCAAGGGCAACCCATAAAGAGAAACTCCACTAAGGTCTACCAACCACCTATAGTCTCAAGAGCTGGGGTGACAAGCATTTCACTTTTACAAGTGTTGTTGGAGAGAAAGGAAATGAGGCAATACACCATTTAGGGGCAATTCCTAAAGCATCTATTAACATCAACCCTTTATTCCACTCACAACTCTGTGCTTCATGTAACTTCTGGAAGGAGATCCTTTAGGAATTCAGTGGGCTTTTCCTGAGGGAAATATCTAAGAGGAAGTTTTCCAGAATGAACTACTGCCTTCAAGCTGAAGCTGGTATGCAGGCTCCATCTGATTTGCATCTCCCTCCTACACTATCCATTCTAGATAAATCCCTCCGTCAACTATTATCTCTAATAGTCTCACTATTCATCCATCATCCTTGAACAGTCTGAGACCCCAGTTATCAGGCTCTTCTCAGGCCATGGCTGCTGCACCTGTTCATTTACTGTTAAAACTCGATAAAAAGTAATAAGAGAAATGCCAGTGGGTCACCTGGGCTTATCCTCTCAACTTAATTGTGTAATGGCAGCTCTGTCTCTTCCTGATGGTCAGAGGCCCTGATTCCTGCCAGGACAGTGACTCCTTTCTGTGCTTGCTGGGCATTGATGTTTGATGAGAGCTTTGCTGTGTGCTCTGGTGGAAGCATTCCTTCCTGTGAACCAAAGCTCTCAAACCTTCAGGATTCAGAGTTGTGAAAATAAGAAGTACAAATTCTGAAAGTGAGTCACTGGGAGTGATGATGAGTGAGGCTATTCCTACATATGGGAGGGGGGGCAAAAAAAACAGGATTTATTTATAAAAAAATGTGTATTTACTCTTACATGTTTAAGCTACAGTCACCTTCAAAGTATGGTCCATTTGATGCAATACACATATTGAGACTTTTTCCCCACCGCTCAAAACAGTTTTTGAACTCATTGGTTTGGGTGCTTTTTAGTGCTTCTGCCATTTTTTGTTTCACCTCTTCCACACTGGCAAAACCTTTCCCTCTGAGGACTTTTTTCATCCAGGGAAACAAAAAAAAAAGTCACTTGGGGCAAGATCAGGTGAATAGGAAGGGTGGGGCATGGGGGTCATGCTGTTTTTGGTCAAAAACTGCTGAGCACTTAGTGTGGCATGGGCAGGTGCACTTGTAAATCACCCATCACGAAATACGCAAACACATTGAGTCTTCAAAAAAAATTTCACTGAAGCCAAACGCAGTCTCTCATAACAATGCCAGCTGGTACACTGGTACAGATGGGTAGAACACTCACCTAGTGGAGGAAGCCTGTACTACAAGGGGCTCACCCTCCAGAAGATAATTTGGGTTTTTATTGGGTTACCCTCTCATATACCTCTTGTTTTTGTGGACTCACACATTCTAACTACTGGGAAAATAGTTCAACATACTGACTGCTATGTCTGAATGTTTGTGCCCCCTGCCCAGTTCATATATTAAAATCCTAATGCTCAGTGTTATGGTATTAGGAGGTGGGTCCATTCGGACATGTTTAGGTCATAAAGGCAGAGCCCTCATGATTGAGATTAGTGCCTTATAAAAGAGTCTCCAGAGAGATTCTTAGCCCCTTCTACCATGGCTCAAAATGCAACTATTTTGACACCCTGATCTTGGAATTCCTAAGCCTTCAAAACTGTGAGAAATACTGTTTTGTTGTTTATAAGCTGCCCAATATGTGGTATTTTGTTTCAAGAGCCTGAATGGACTAAGACACTAGTGCTTACTTTACAGCACATTCAGTGCCCTTCAGGGTCATGCCTCAGCTGTGTCTGCTGAGTGCATCACTTTCTGGCTAGTAGCATCTTGGTCGTGTGGTATGTGATAGGACTGGTAGATATCACGATTACGTGACCACTGTTCTACTTTCTTTAGTATAACATAAATCCCTTAGTCTGATGTTCTTCTGCCATAGGCCAATGAGCTAATATACAGGTTCTGCCAAAGACCAGGTGAGTCTATTCCAAATACACATTGAAGGACTCAGGAAATAAGCATCCTGGGAGAATGGAAACCATGAAAAATGTATGATATCCTGAACTACCTGGTGGCTTAAGGTAATTACAAGCATGTCAGTAGGGCTGGAGCACAGGATGTGAGGGTTAGGGGGAGAGTGAAGTGAGAGGTAGGAGAGGGACAGGTCATGCACACCATTAAATGACATGCTAAAGATTTTAGACATTATTTTAAACCAAAAAAAAAAAACTGTGCTGAAACTTATACTTTCTAAATCTTTACTCTGCTACAGTATGGATGTTACATAGGAGAGGGTAAGACTACTCAGGATGACTTATGAAAGATTAGTATGTGGGGTGTGAGAAAAAGATGATTCAAAAATCACTATAGGTTTTTGGCCTGAGAAACTAGAGAGATAGACTTTTCATGAACTGAAATGGAGAAAAGCGCAGGAGGAGCTTGCTTGAGGGAGAAGATTAGCAGTTTAGTTAGACATATTGGATATCTAAGTGAAGATGTCAAGGAGGCAGTTGGATATATTAATATGGAGTTCAGGGGAGAGCTCTAGGCTGGCAATATAAATCCAAGAAACACCAGCAAATGGATAGAATTTAAAATTAAGATACTGAAAGAGATCTCCAGTAGAATGAGTATAAATAACAATAGCAGTCCAAGACTGAGCCTGGTACTTTCCAAAATTTAGAAGACAGGAGGGCGAAGGGGAGTCAGAAGGCTGAGAAGGAGCAGCACGTGAGGCAGCAGGAAAAACATGCTCCTGGGAGCCAAATGAAGGAAGCATTTCTCAGAGGAAGTAGGAATCGACTGTGTCAAATGCTGCTAAGTGCAGTAAATTGAGAAATGAAGACTAGTCCTTGGATTAAGCAATACAGAGGTCATTGGTGACCTTGACCAAGAATACTTTTGGTGGAGAAACAGAGGCAAGAGCCTGGATTCAAGAGAAAATGTTAGGAGAGGAATTCAAAAAAAGTTGTATAGATACCATATTTTTAGAACTATAAGATGCACCCCCCAAAATTTGGGGGGGAATGGGGGTGCATCTTATAGTCCAAATGTAGTTTACCTGGCTAGTAAGTGTAGTTTACATTTACATTGGTGAAATATTATGTTATTTATGTTATTAAATATTTTACTACATTTTTTGCTTCAAAAATTTTTTTCCTACTTTCCTCTAAAACCTATGTGCATCTTATGGTCTGGTATGTCTTATAATCCTAAAAATACGGTAACCACCCCCAAGAGCTTTGCTGTGAAGCAGGGCTGAGGAATGTGGTGGTAGATGGTGAAGGGGGAAGAGTGATCAAGAGGGTCAGCTGAGTTTTGGTTTTGGTGATTTTGCTTTGTTTACTTTGATTTTTTGTTTTGATAGGGGAAGTAGCAGCATAGTTCTCTTCTGAAGTGAAATATCTGGCAGGAAGAGGCAGGA
Source organism: Tonatia bakeri (assembly GCA_004024845.1). Lineage (NCBI taxonomy): Eukaryota > Metazoa > Chordata > Mammalia > Chiroptera > Phyllostomidae > Tonatia > Tonatia bakeri. Next base: position 20,995 of record PVIA01007859.1, read on the forward strand.
GCGGGTGGGTAGGATTGCTGGAGCAATATCCTTATGTTAATAAGTGAGAGAGTTTAGGGTGTAATGCAAGTGGACAGATTAGTCTTTAGCTGGGAGCACAGTTCATCCCAGTTACAGCAGAGAAGACAGTATACATGAGCACAGATATAAATAGGTGAGTAGATGTAGTACTGGAAGACTGAGGAACTCTCTTCTAATTGTTTCTGTTTCCTCAGTGAAATAGGAAGCATGATTGTTTGTTTGTTTAAGTGTTTGCTTGCTTATTTTCTAAACTTCTGAGAGTACTGCCTTAATCCATTCACCCTGCCAGCCTCTAATTGCCTTTTTACTCTATCTGAAAATTCCCTGGTGACCAGAGGTCTCTGCAGTCAATAACATCTATGGAGGCAGAAGACAGAAAGTGGCCCAATATTTCAATTGGTATTGCGGAGTTGAGTTTAGCCTGTAATACACAATCACAAATTTTCAAGGGAAATCACCCTTCTCAAGTTGGAGCTTTACATAGAGTATATTTTATCCAGTTCTATGGCATTTCTCCTACCTTGCTCTGCTAGCCTCACTGCAGTATACAAGGCTCTGGCCTTGGGCTGTAAGAGTCCTTTCAGTTCTCAGAGTTCACATTAAAGAAGATCTTACACTGCCCACTTTCATCTTCAAGATAAGAGAAATAGTCTTTTAAAGGCAGTGAATATAAAACCCTTAGAGCAGTAGTTCTCAAACTTGGCCGATCATTGGACTCATCTGAATCACTCTCTAAAAACTATACACTCCAGGGCCTCTCTCTCTTAAGTCCCAATTAAAGCAGGCCTGGAGTAGGGCCCAGATATTACCTAAACTTGTGCAACCTTGGTGAACTCATCAATAACAGTGGAGATAAAAACAACTTTTATTTCTATTACAGTGCCTGGAATATGCAGACATGCAAAGAATGTTTTACAAACATCTTACTCTCCTCAGTAACCCTCTCTCCCAGCATACCTAGCTAGCACTCTTCCTATTTTTTTATTGTGGTAAAATACACATAACATAAAATTCACCACTTTAACCACTGTAAGTGTATATAGTTCAGTGGCATTAAGTATATCCACATCATTATGCAACTTCTCTCTAATTTTAAAAATAAATCTTTTATTGGAATGCTCTCAGATTCACAGAAATGCTGCAAAGATAGTACACACTTCCCACATATTCCTTATCCAGTTTCCCCTACTGTTAACATCTTACAATACAATGGAACACTGTCAAAACTGAGACACCAGCATTGACTTTAGACTTCACCCAGATTTCACAAGTTATTTCCAAAGTGTTTTTCTATTCCTACATGCAACTCAGATACTCCTCTCCCTATTAAAAAGAATTATGTGTAACTTTTTAGCAAAGGGTAAAAACAACCCATACTTTCTAGACACACACACACAAAACATTCTTCCTTGTGGACTAGTTCATCCCCCAGATGCTGCAGCAGCTGTGCTTCCAGCTGTTATACAGCTTTAGAAGCAACTTCCATACCTTGACTTCAGTTTATGAAGAGAAAGCAAGGACTTGATCTGTGAACCTATACTATGTAAAAGGGACCAAGAATTATGAGCAAGATGGTCCTACTCCTCAGCATGGAAAATCAAGCTCAGGTTCATAGGTGACCATTTACTCATTCAACATTAATTGTGATCCTATTATATATGGTTATTACGGTAGGCACTTGCAATACAAAGACAAATGAGACAAAGTTTGTGCCATCAATTTACTCAGTTTAATGGAGGAGACAGACATGTAAGAAAGCAATTATAATACACTGGAATAAAAGCTAGAATTTAAGTAAATGTAGATTATAATGAGTGTGATGAGACCAAGGAAGGTTTTTCCTAAATGAGATGATGACTAAAGTGAAAGAAGAGATAGCTCATCAAGGATAGGGAGAGTGCTAAAAGTAAAGTGAACATGAATAAAAGGAACAGAGATATGAGAAAAGGTGGCAAATTGGTCTTTTAAGTAGTTTGATATGGCTGAAGTGTTAGTGTGTATATGTAGGAGTAGATGGTGCATGGTTAAAAAAAGAATAAGACTAGTTATGTAGGGAAGACTAAACATGGCATGAAATGTTCATGAATTTAGAGTTAATTCTGAATGGGATATAGATTCATTGAGGAAGTGATCAACTTCTTATTTCTACTAAATCCTATGAGCATACCTTGGAAACATGGTGGGTTTGGCTCCAGACCACTGTACTAAAGTCAGTATCGCAATAAAGTGAGTCAAAGTTTGTGGAGGCTCTTGTTTTCTATTTGTTTTTCTAAGTATATTTTATTAATTATGCTATTACAGCTGTCCCATTTTTTCTCCCCTTTATCCCCATCTGCCCTGCACCCCTCCCCACTCTCCAACATTTCACCCCACCCCCTTAGTTCATGTCCGTGGGTCGTAAATATAAGTCCTTTGGCTTTTCCATTTATTACTATTCTGAACTTCTCCCTATTTTATGCCTACCAATTATGCTTGTTATTCCCTATACCTTTTCCCCCCACTCTCCCCTTCCCATCCTCACTGATAACCCTCCATGTGATCTCCATTTTTATGATTCTGTTCCTGTTCTAGTTGTTTGCTTAGTTTTCTTTTATGTTTAGTTGTTGATAGTTGTGAGTTTGTTGTCATTTTACTCTTCATAGTTTTTTATCCTTTTCTATTTCTTAGATAAGTCCCTTTAACATTTCATATAATAAGGGCTTGGTATTGATGAACTCCTTTAACTTGACCTTATCTGAGAAGCACTTTATCTGCCTTTCCATTCTAAAAGATAACTTTGTCAGATAGAGTAATCTTGGATACAGGTCCTTGCCTTTCATGATTTGGAATACTTCTTTCCAGCTCCTTCTTGCCTCAGAGGTTTCTTTTGAGAAATCAACTGACAGTTTTATGGGAACTCCTTTGTAGGTGACTCTCTCCTTTCCTCTTGCTGCTCCTAAGATTGTATCCTTATCTTTAATCTCGGGTAACTTAATTATGATGTACCTTGATGTGTTCCTTCTTGGATCCAACTTCTTTGGGACTCTCTGGGTTTCCTGAAAGTGTATTGCTTCACCAGATTGGGGAAGTTCTCCTTCATTATTTTTTCAAATAAGTGTTCAATTTCTTTCTCTTCCCCTTCTCCTTCTGGCACCCTTATGATTCAGATGTTGGAGCATTTAAAGATGTCCTGGAGGTTCCTCAGCCTATCCTCATTTTTTTGAATTCTTGTTTCTTCATGTTGTTCTGGTTGGATGTTTATGTCCTCCTTTTGTTCCAAAATGTTGCTTTGAGTCCCAGTTTCTTCCCCTTCACTGTTGGTTCCCTGTATATTTTCCTTTATTTCACTTTGTGTAGCCTTCATTTCTTCCTTCTTTTTGCAACCAAACTTGGTCATTTCTGTGAGCATCCTGATCAGCAGTGTTTTGAACTCTGCATCTGATAAGTTAGCTATCTCTTTGGCACTTAGTTCTTTTTCTGGAGTTTTGATCTGTTCTTTCATTTGGGACATATTTCTTTGTCTTAGTGCACCTGTTACATTGTAAGGGGCAGATCCTCAGGTATTCGCCAGGGTAGGGCAACCCTCTTCGCTGTGTTGTGCTGTTGGTCTGGATGAATGTTTCTTTATTTCCTTGGTTGTCGGAGTTCCATGAAATTTGATTTTCTGGCAGTTCTGGTTATTTTTTGTTTTTAAATTGAATGTTATCCTTCTTTTGGTTGTCCAAGGAAGAGAAGCATTTCTACCTACACCTCCATCTTAGCCAGAATTCCTCTTGCCTTCCATTTGTAAAAAATGCAAGCACAATACAGCAAGGTGCAATAAAACAAGGTATGCCTATACTTGTACTAATGCAATACTAAACCAATGCCAAGAATTGCCTACCTCCAGATTTCTTATTTTGTGAGAAAAACTGCTACTTGTTTACGCTACTATAAACAGTTTTCTACTAATTGTAGCCTTATGAATTCTTTGCTTATAATCTACATCTTCCACTGCTGCCTTATTCTCCAGTCTTTCATTGAGGCTGTGCTCATGACACCTAGGAATACTGTCCAGTCCCCAGATTCTTCCCCAGTAAAGCCACTGTTGGCAGATAAAGACAAAGTAGGCACACATGGAGAACACTTAAGGGCTACAGAAAGCATACAGCCATTAACATTCTGGAAGAAGAAAGATAAGTGAAAATAAGGGATATAAAATTATTGACTGTCATCAATTTCACAACTGCCCTGTGTGTACGTTATACTCAATGACTTGCTGATGGTTCTGCCTCTGAAACAACACTTGCTGCAAAAGTTATAACCAGGGGTATATGTTTTAGAATAAGGGTACCAACAGCTCTCTACATTGAGTAAATTGATCACAGACTCTATTTGTTCAATTAGTCTGAATGTGACTACTGACTGAGAAAGGAGGGTGTAAGCGTACAAAGGGTGTGAGCTGAGGTCTAATCCTGTGTTATTTAAGTGGTAGAGTTGGTCAGTGTGAACACTTTAAACATACTAATTTAACAACTCAGTTCTATTAGTTCTATAGCATAAGAGGAAAAGAAGTTAAACCAGAAAAAGTAATCTCGCTGCAATGAAGTGCTGTTTTCAATTATCTGAAGTGCTATATTTCACCAAAGTGTTTAAAAGCAGAATAACAAGCACATCTCATGTTTTTTACTGTTCAACTAAAAGGAAAAAAAGATAATCAAGGTTATATTCAGTGCCACCATTCTAGATGAAATAGTATCAGTACATTTTGAATTATTGAGTACATTTTCTTCATTCCATTAATTACATTCTTTGGTGCAATTCTGTGCTATTAGAAAGGAAGTATGCTCAGTAATACCAAAGAGACAAATAAAAATCTTTTGAAAGGATTGTCAGTGTGGGTGTTTAGACCACAATAACTAATGAGTTGTAGTGAATATTTGGTTCAAATCATTGAATTAATAATCAATTACTGAAGTGTTGAAAGAGCATCCTTTTTAAAGGAGGATTATCTGCTTCTTTTGCATATAACGATACAACATGTCTTGCTAACATGGTAGTAATAGTATGATCTCTGAGCCTTACTTTTTCTAGCTGCTAAATGGTTAAAATTTTTGCTATGTTAGGTGTTATGAGGATTAGTAAGAAAATTCTCATAAAGTGGCTAGAGATTCTGGGATCAATGATCTTTTCTACATAGAACATTCTTCTGTCTTTTTAAAAACATTTTATTTATTTTTAGAGAGAGTGGAAGGAGAGGAAAAAGAGGGAGAAACAGCAATGTGTGGTTGTCTCTCTCATACCCTATACTGGGGACCTGGTCTGCAACCCAAGCATGTGCCCTGACTGGGAATTGAACCTGCAACCCTTTGGTTCACAAGCGCATGCTCAATCTACTGAGCTACACCAGCCAGGGCTGTTCTTCTATCTTTAGGGAGGCATCGTGGGGCCATGGAAAACCACAGGTTTTGAAAGAAGAGAGACTTTGGTACGAATATTCACTCTCCTTGAACAAGTCATTAAATCTCTCTAATTCTCTATTTTCTCACTTTTAAAATGGAGACAAATACCCATTCTCTTAGATTGGTCTTTACTTAAAATAAAATATGCTTATTTCAAGATCAGTTAAGTATTAGGCATCATGTTGCAAAATTGGTGTGCACAAAATTTGGTGGTTTTTATCACCCCAAAAGGTAAAACCAGAAAACTCTCAAAATGAGCATGCAAGACATTGAAGGACATGCAGGACCAAGATCAGCTTTGGATCACAGTAGGCCAACTAGCTTCAGAGTATAGAAACATATCCCATTCCTTATCCCCAGCAACAGGCAGTGTGAACTTGATACAATCTACAATCTAGAAGCAGTAAGGCTGAAATAGAAGAGGCACAGAGCAGGGATTGTACATGTCTGCACCAGGGACTGAACCTGCAACCAATGTATGTGCCCAGACCAGGAATCAAACCCGCAACCCTTCAGTTAAGGCATGTCATTACAACCAACTGAGCCACACCAGCCAAGGGCTCTCTTTACTCTTTATTTCACTCAACCTCCTGATTCTCAGACATCTGGTCATGACCCCAGCTCCTGATATATCATGAAAAAATACTCACAGCATATTTGAAGACTAGGTCTTCCTTGTTCCCTTTCTACCATAAGCACCATTTCTGTTAAACTAAATATTCTCTAAAGTATTTTTAATTCAGAAAAATCATACACACATACACCTTGGTAAGAACTTGCAGTGTTCAGCCCAAACACATAATAAAATCATATGGTTAGGCTGGTTATTCAGATTTCAGACCCTGCATATAGGTAAAGAACTGTTAAGACTGAGAGCATGATACAGATATAGTCATTTTGTAAGTATATGATTTTGGAGGGTGTGTATGAGTGTACAAAGGAGCCATAGCAAACAGAATTTGGTTCCAGTTTATGTTGGACCACCTTTCCAAGGGCCATGTGCTAAGCTTTAGGGCTCTTCACAAGATTATAGCTATCCTTCTGGGCATGGATTGATTGCTCTTCTCCATCCATTAGAAGCTAGGAGTGGCCATGTGACTTGCTTTGGCTTGTGCCATTTGAGCAAGAGTAACGCACTTCACCACTGTGCAGAATGAAAGTTTCAAGAGCCTTTGTACTCAATTTTCCCTTTTGCCACAACATTCATCAACATTCTAGATGGTTTGTTTCAACAGCCTGGGTTTTAGAGGAAAGACAGTGTGGGAGCAGAGCCCTGAGCCAATCCATGGAGGGCCTGCAGTGAAAGGGATGAATTTTGTCACTAGGGTTTGGAGGCCATTTGTTCCTGCAGCATACTGTACCTCATCTTGACTAACATGGTTGATTCTTGAGATTCTATGATTCCACATAAGTTAGAGCTTTGCATGCTGTCTGAATTACTGTATAGGTGAAACCACTGCCCACAAAAGTTGTCACTACTTGCTAGCTGGTGAAACTGTTAATCAATGCCTCTTAAATGAGCAGTGTCTTAATCCTATCTTCTAAGTCCTTGAAAACATCTAAGTCAGTCATCAAACTGCTCATGCACCTTTCCTAATCTAACGGTATTCAGCAAAAGACTGAAAATACTTACAGTTCAACATTTGTTCCTACTCTGTCTTTTGACTGAGATGATAGAAAACCTGTATTTCTTACATCCAACAGTGTTTAAGCTTTGAATTCAAAGGATTACACAGTATCTGGATTAAAGTGTCAGCTATATAAGCTTAAGCTAAGAAAAAATAAAGAGTTGTTCAGTGTCCATTTAATATAGAGTCATAGTGATCTTTGAAATTTTTCAGATGGTGTTTTGGAGGAAGGATAAGATAAACTTAAAATCTCAAAAATCTACTAGCACCAAGAATATGCAAGGAATATGTGACAGGTATTATCAAGATGACAATTTGTAGCACTCACCAAATCAGCAGACTATCATGAGAAGAATGTGAAAGGCCTACATGATCATTTCCAGATAATTTGGGGGTGCTAAAGAATGGTAAGCAACACAACAAGGTACTTTAATAATATATTTATTTAAGACACAGAACCAAAGAGTCATCATAATATATCTACCAGAGGGCCATTATCAAGACATTCACATTAAATATGACTAGAGCAGCATTTCCCAAACTGTCCTACAAAATACTCTTTTAAAGTGTGCAGGTCAGCAAAAGTCCCAAGTCAACATGACATCTGCCTCTGCCTCCATCTGCCAGGTTCCTGTTAGGCTCAGTCACTCAAAGAGCCTCTGGCTATACTTGAGTTGCATGAGGTAGGGTATCAGTAAGTCACTTGCTGGCGCAAGTGGTGTTCACCAGATTGATACAGGTTCAAACTCAGTTTCAGTGCTGGGTCTGAGACCACTCAGCAAATGATGCAGGGTATATACCAAGTCTAGCTGCCACCGGTTGGATGCTCACACACATTTGTGGTACAGTAGGATCTCAGGGAGTCCTCAAAGTGTAGCTGACAGAATTTATCAGGCCAAAACAAACCAAGATTTGCCCATGTGAAGGGAGGGCTCAGCACCAGTGAGGGAAAAACGGCCCTTCTCTTAGAGCTACACAACTCAGTCTATCCCAGATTCTGTGAGGAGCCTGATCTCAACAGGGCAGGGCCACTGGCAGTGTAGGGGTGTGGCCCCCCACTTCACAGCCACACAACTCAAATTGTCCTAGATCGTGCCCAGGCCTTGACAGGGTGGAGCCACCACAACTGACAAGGTCTGGTCTCCAGCAGCCCAGAGAGTGAGGCTAGCTGATCTCCCATGAGTGGGAGGTACCACCAGCAAGGTTCATGGGAAAGTGGGGAGAATGGCCCCCATCCCAAAGTCACACAACTTAGCCACTAACACTCCCTGAGTGTGCCCAAACCTCTATACCCTGGCCCAGGCAGCTGACCCCTCAGCACTGTGCAAGCATTCCCCAGGGTGGAGGACTATAAGGAGTCCAGAGTGTGCAGCTATTGCTTTTCCCCAGGCTGATGCTATAAGGAGGGGAGTGTTCCACCCAGGAAAGATGTCATTTGCAGTCTGAAAAAGGGACTCAGCACAGGGATCCAGGCAGGTGTCCCTTCAGTTCTCCCCAGAGCTATAAACCCTAGGTTTCCCTCACACAAATTGGCCCTCCCTCTGCTGGAGCCCAGGATGAGTGGCCGTGATAAATTCTATGCATTGGCCCTTTAAGAGCATGCTTGTGTCTCTAGCCAACTCCCATCTCTCCCTGGTGGACAGAAACCATGCTGAATTTCACAGCCAGATGTTATGTGGGTGGTTCTTCCTGGCTCTGGTGATCTGCACTGGGGAGCCTGGCTTTGACTTGAGATAATATGCATCTCAGCTGAGATATCCTTCTGGAATTTTAGCTGCAGCCCATGAGAACAGTGTCAGTCCTTTTTGCATCTCTGCCCTTCCTGCCAGTCTTGATGTGGCTTCTTTTGTAAATCTTTGGTTATAAGACTTCTGTTCAGCTAGTCTTCAGTTGGGCATCCAGGTTAATTGCTCTGTATTTTAGCTGTAATTCCAGTTTGGTCTTGGGAAGAAGTGAGTGCCGCTTCTACCTCCTCTAGCACTCTGTTGGATGTCTCGAGGGTCCACTGTTCTTGTACATGTAAGAAGGGATAGGATGGAAATAGTGGAGAAGATGATCTTTAAAGCAACAATAGGGTTTCTACTGTCCTTGGACAGAAGGTGGAGAATATTTGTGCACAGACAAGTTGTGTGGGTGATTAAGTGGTGACAAGGCACAGGTGCTCCCTTCTACATGCTTTTACTTATGCAGCTTATGCTAAAAATAAGCTTAACAGTTATGAATGGTCAAAATCCTAACTTTTATTACACAAATTAGAAATTAAATGGTTTTAAGAGTAAATTTCAAACCTGCTCTAGCCAGAGTACATAGAGTTGTATTTATATAAAATACTATAGTGTCTTTCCCTCTTTCCATTGGAGAATACTTTTGTAGATCAGATTCCAATCTAGATGTTAAACTACCCACACAAAGAAAGGACTATATCCATCCCAACAGTCTCCTGTCAGCTGCCACAGCAGGGAGAACTCACTAGCAGCAGAGGGAGAGGTTCAGAGAAGCAGAAATCTGCAGACCCATACAAATAGAGAGATAAGCTATTTCCTGGGTAATGAGAAGTCATCTTGCAGATCCAATTTAGAGGAAAACAGCCGTCTTTAGAATCAATTGAGGAAGAGCTGTTATTTAAAAATCTGAACTTTAAACAATTCCAGATGCAAAAGAGACCAAGATCCTCTGCAATTAGTAATTAAGGTCCTATGACAAGAAAGAGATCATTTCAGGATAACTACTGAGACCCTGAAGTGTGGGATCTAAAAGTATGTCAAGCAGTACCTGGATGAAGGATCTGAGAAAAATTTAAGGAGCAAAGAAGACAGCCATACTTCTTTAGTGTTTCAGCACTTCCTGTTGAACGGGAATTTTACAGTTACCTCAACACTGCTTTATTTTCAATCATTATATTACCTTTCTAAACAGAGCCCCTTCAAAACCTCCTATCACACACACACACACACACACACACACACACACACACCCCTATCTATGGACTAGTAATATGTGAGTGACAATTATAATCTAGGTTTGGGGGCTGGATTGTCAGATTCATGTAAATGGTGCCTCTTATGGAATGGCATCATAATGATGTTTACTCTTATATGGGTTTACTACACATTGCATACATATCAGCAATTTAAAGCTTTTCATAGATCAATTTCTGCACACGTAAAAGAAGGGAGTTAGAATAAGTGAACTTTATAGTCCAGATGATGCCTAACAATCTCCTTCTAAGCACTAATAAGTATTTCACAGTATTTATTAAAACTGGTTACCTTAGCTTAACACATATATTCTTCAGGGATTTGCAATCACCATTTATCAATCTTAATTCCTAATTTAATCCGTTCTGCCCTCCTGATCACTGTATGTGATCTTCAGTTATGTGAAGGTAAAAATGAAGGTGGATATCACTTTGCTTTATTTTTTTAAGCATTTTATTTATTTAGTTTTAGAGAGAGGGGAAGGGAGGGAGAAAGATAGGAAGAGAAGCATTGATGTGTGAGAGAAACATCAATTAGTTGCCTCTCACATGCTCCCAGCTGGGGACCAGGCCTGCAACCCAGGCACGTGCCCTAACCAGGAATCAAACCGGTGACCTTTTGCTTTGTGGGACAACATCCAACCTACTGAGCCACTTTGGTCAGGGCTACTTTATTTCTTTAATTAAAAGAACTTCAAGTGCTTATCTTCTCAAATGTCCTTAGCACTTTCCTGTAAAGTAGGTAAGGCAGGATGTGTGATTGACCAATCATAGGATAGTAATAACCAAATACTAATTCCTTGGTTCTTCATACAAAGATGGTCTTTCCATGTCTTTCTAATATGTTGACTGAAGTAATTTTAGCTTGTGCAACCAGACCCTATGTACTGAACACAAGAGACTATGCTATGGAGCCAGAATTGGTTTAGGAGTTAAGCAAGGTATTCTTTTAAAATCCATTAGTCTGGAGAAGCGATTTTTAGCAAGTAAAGACTCAATACGCAAGTGGTAAAATAGATGCCAAAAACTGAGAGTCTTTTAAAATAACTGTTGAGGCGCTAAAACAGACATAGAATGGAATCATACAGTCTGTTTCCAACTGGTATTTATTTCTTGTTGCACAAAATATATTCCATGTAGGGTATAGGCATATAGGTTACCATAATAAAAAAGAACATATGTTTTTGAATCCTTTTTAGCCATTTGCTAGCTGGCAGCCTTTGGGTGAGTGACTGAGATTCAATTTCCTTATTTGTAAAAATGGGATTTTGTTACAAGTTTAAATGAGATTTAATGTATACACATCCCAGCACAGAGCCTGCCATTCAGTAGATGCTTAATAAACAGATTTTGTTACCATCATTTTAGTATATCACCTGCTTAAGTATATTGCCATTATGGTATGCTAACAGCTTCTTATCTCTGGCTATCTATGTGATATGTGTATGTATGAGCTTGCATGCTCATGTGTACATGTGCATGAATAAATAAAGTTTCATTTCAAATAAGAATTTTTTTAAAGTCCTTTAGAGGATCCATATTGTCTGTGTTAAAATCATACAAGATTGGCAGATAAAAACACAGACAGGCCAGGTAAGCAGTTACTGGCCTATGCATGAGCATTCACATGGACACACGGGCTTCCACATTTAAAGAGCCATCTCAGAAACATGTAACTTACACAGTGAAATCCTGGTTGGCTTTCTAAAATACATCACTTCCCTCTGGCTTTGATTGTTACATTCAATGTAAACTGCAAGTAGGTAAGGCTTTATCATTTCTTATTTTATACTGCCCCCTGGAGTCAAAAGTGACTACAACATTGAGTTGGGTTTTTTCCCTGAAATAAATTAATGGGTTATTTAAGGGTGAGAGTGCCCTTTGACACTCTTCATCACACTCTTTGGTCAGAGATACATATAGATCACATGTGTAACTTCTATGTGTTGGCTACAATAAATACAGGCCAGCCTTAACTGAAATGACAAAAATAAGAACGGTGCTGATTTGAAAGTCTTTGTTTCTTCATCAACATGTGATGACATTAAAGTAAAATAATGGTGCAGCATGTAACTTAGAATAACAGATAAAAAAAAGTATATTTTTTTGTTTTCTTTTTTCTTGATTAAATCCTTTTTTAATTTTTTATTTAAATTATTTTATTGTTGTTCAATTACAGTTGTCTGTATTTTCTCCCCACCTCTCCCCCCCAAAGAAGTATAATATTTTTAAATAAGAAAATATAAAAGAGAAATTGTAATGATGTGAAAATCACTTAAAAATAGGTAAGATCCGCTGCATAATGTTGGTATTAAGCTGAGACAGAATGCCAATGGTGAACGATTAGAGGTAACAAGCAAATTGAAAATCCACTGCACATAAGTAAGCCTTCAATGATTTCTTTGGATCAGAAAATAAAACTAACCACTATAGAATAAGAAATTAATTTGAAAAGCACTCATTTGAAATGCTCCCTTTAACAGTCTCCCAATTATGTCCTTGGTGTTAATCACTTCATTTGAAACTCTTCTGAGACTTCTAACTTTTCATTCACTTTAATGTTTTTACTGTGTACAAGGCAGCTCAAGTAAATGAATTCAAATTATGTTTAGGTAAGACATGTACAATTATTAATTATAATTATTGTTATTATACTAAAGAGAGAGCATTGTCTTTATTAACTTTATTTAAATGACTTGGTCAGAATACTCATTATAGCAAGAACTCGTTCCAGGTCAATTCTGGTTAATCAAACAGTAAGAAAGTTAAGAGTCTATAAATATTTTTTAAGGTTCTCTATTTCACAGTTAGCAGTGTATAATATTGGAAGATGAAAAGCCTTTTTAAATCAAATATTTTATTCGATTTTATTGTTTTCCTTTAAATCTACATTCCTCTAAAACTCATAATGGAAATGTACCAAGAGGTCCAGCAAATATTTTGCTAGAGACCAGGTATAGAGAAATAGTACAGAGAGATTGTTCCCAAGGAATTAAAAACATACTAGAAAAAAATGTTTAAATCATTCCCCCACTTTCCTCTCCTACCAGAAACATAAAGTGCAATATATTGAATGATAGAATTATGCATAACATGAATAAACAGTCTAGAGGAAAGAGGTATCATCTCTCCTGTCAGTGAGATTTACAGAAATTACCTGACTTTGGGCTGAAATAGAGACCTTGATAAGTGGGTAGATGGAATTGTTTTTTTGGGGGGGGGGTGCGGAGATTTCTCCTTAAAGAGAAACCAAAATATAAAACAAAGAGACACACGGGTCTGTCCAGAAAGTATGCAATCAAGAAAAATAGAGACATTTATTGAAGAAGATACAAGATACAAGAAACATTGTACAAAGGACAGTGACACCTCAGTCCCTTCAAAGTAGGCACCTTGGGACTGCACACAGTTCTCCCAATTGCCATCAGCTGCGTCATTGTATTTTCTTGGATCTCATTGATGGTCTGAAATCTCTTTCCTTTCAAAGGTGATTTTAGTTTTGGGAAAAGCCAGAAGTCACAGGGCACCAAATCTGGGCTGTAGGGCAGCTAAGACACCTGGGTGATTTTATGTTTCACCAAAAACTCTGCACGAGATGTGATGCATGAACAGGTGTGTTGTCCTGATGAAGCTCCCAATCACCAGTTGCCCATAGCTGCAGGCTTCTGAATCATCCAAATAGTTTCCACCGAGGAATGTTCAAGCTTAACGCAAAACTTTGATGCAGATGCGTTGCTCTACTCTCTCAGTCGTTTTGAGAGTGAAGACCGCACAGTGAACATGCTCACTCGACGGCATCTACTGCCCCCACTGGCTAATACAGTGAAGTTGTCCTTGTTCACACATGCACATTGCAGTCCACTCTCCTTGGCTGTCAGGTCACATCGATGTTGCACAAACCACTCTCATTATATTAACAATAGCTTGACTTTTACCGTGCAGATCTCATATATTGCTGAGAATAATAAACAAAAGCAACCATCTAAATAGGAATTTAGTCTAGATGAAATTATTTGTGGACAACAGGCAGTCCAGTGGACCTCATGCTAAATTCAACTCAATGCCTGTTGTTGTAAATAAAGTTTTATTGGAACATAGTCATGCCCATTCATCTGTATATGGTTTCTGGCTGATGCTTTAGCACTGCTATGGCAGAGTTCAGTAATTGTAGAGTCTGGCCCACGAACCCCACAATTATTTACTGTCTGTCTTTTCACAGAATATGTCTTCTAATCTTCAAATTAGAAAAAGACTTTAAAAGAACTATTTTTAGGATCTTCAGAGATAAATGAAGCAATTATCTCCATTAAAAAGTTACTGACAATGAGGTAAATGAAACAAGGACATGAAAAAATAAAACATTAAAAAGTCTTGTTAAGTAAATGGAAAATGAGGAAAGAGAGGAACACAGAACATATACACAGAGAAACCCAAATAGTCAATAAATATAAAAATACAGGATTCAACAGAAGTAACACCTGTATGAGTATGGTTGGTAGGGTAATAATACGGGTGTAATAATTTACAGTGTTAAATCGAACATTTCGCCTAAAATGTCACATGGTGTGCTTGAGTGTGATATTGTTATGTTACAGAATTACATGCTTATGATTTTGTGATAAAATATTTTGCAATGAAAAAGGAGCATTATTTGTGCTGACCCTGTATGTTAAACCTTACTAGTAATCATGGAAATATGAAGTAAAATGAGATATTTTTGCATACCTGTCAGAATGGCAAACAAAATTCTGAAAATACTAATCATTAGTAAGGAGGTAGAGAAACAAAGAATAAAACATGTTTCATGAGTTACAGTTTGCAGAGAAAAGCAGCACTATGCCTAGTAAAGTTGAAAATGTACATACTCTACCATCCCAAAATTTAACTTGTAGATGTGCTCCTTAGAGAAACCCATACATAACAAAGGGGGACCCAAACAACCTGGAATTATCTTCTGGTGGGTGGGCTCCTTGCCATACAAGCTTCCCCTACTAAGTGAGTGTTTTAGGAACCCATCGGTATTGGTGTACCAGCTGGCGTGGTTGTGAGAGGCTGAATTCTGCCTCAGTGATTTTTTTTTGAGGACTGTTTAAATGCCTTTGCCCATTTCATGGCGGGTGATTTACAATCACACTGCCCACACCATGCTGAGTGTTGCACAGTTTTTGACCAAAACCAGCATGACCCCTGTGCCTCACCTTCCCTATTTACCTGATCTTGTCCTGAGCAACTTTTCTTTGTTCCCCTGGATGAGAAACGCCCTCAGAGGGAAACATTTTGCTGATGTGGAAGAGGTGAGACAAAAATTGGCAGAAGCACTAAAAGGCATCAAAATCAACCAGTTCACAAACTGTTTCGAGCAGTGGGAAAAAAGTGTCTCAATAGGTATACTGCATCAAATGGAGAGTACTTCAATGGTGACTAAGGTTTAAACATGAAAGAATAAATACACAATTTTTAATAAATGTATTCTAGTTTTTTGGGGGGATCCCCCCTTGTATACCCAAAGAAATCTGTACATTATTATAGCAGAATTGTTTCAGTAGGAAAATACTAGAAACAAATATAAAGTTTGTCTCAGTTAGCTATATCCACCCGCAAATTTGGTTGCTTCAAACAATGCTTATTTATTCTTGCTCACATATATATGTAGGTTGCCTAAGGAGGCTCCAATGACCTCAACTGGGCTGATCTGGTGTTTGTTGCACGTCCCAATGTTGGTTTAGATTTCCTCCATGTGCCTCTCCTTCCTGGACAAGTGAACTAGCTGGCGCTTTTTTCTGCCATGACATTGGCAGACATGTAAGAGGGCAGGTTCAAATGCACATTTCAAGTAACCTCTGTGTCATGCCCACTAACATTCCTTTGGTCAAAGCAAGTCATATGGCCAAGGCTAACATTAATGGGGTGAGAAAATATATTCTGACTGTAATGGAAGAAATTAAAAAGTCACATTGAAAGGGTATGGATGCAGAGAGGGGAGAAGAACTGGGTTCATTAACAAGAGAACAAGTATAGTATACATACACTGGAGCACTCTCTAAAGCAATAAAGATAATGAAACTCCAGCTCCATACTCGTGTATCAAAAAGGTTACCTATTAGCATAACATATCAAATTTACTGTGTGAGGAATAAAAAGGAAAGTAGAAAAAGTTTACAAAACACTTTTGTGTATTATTTGTGCATAAACACATATATAAGAAAATTATAAAGCATGCATGGAATTCATAAATATCAAATTCTGGATAATGGTTACCATTGGGAAGAAAGACGAGAAGGGATTGAGTAGAAGTATATGGTGAGGGGATTTGAAGTGTATTCTGTCATTTTTTATTAAAAAAAAAAAGGATCGGAAGCAAGAAAAGCAGTGCAGTGTAAGTGGATAAGAGAAGAACTGCCTACTAGGTATATGGTCCTAGATAAATTACATAACCTGAGAATGTTTTTACCTGAAAATTAGGACTAATAATAACAGCCTATCTCATAGCATTGTTTTATGGATTAAATTGGTTGATCCACGCAACGCACACAGAACAGTGCAGGTACAAAGTAAACACAAGGAATATTAGCTATTAATATTTTCCTCCATACGTTTCTCTCTCTTTGATAAATTTCATAGAAAGAAATAAAAAGTACATATAATATAGAAGAGGGAGAGAGTAGGTAAGGCTAAGAGTTTAGGTGTTTAATTCACAAACCATACTCTAATCCCACTCATTACTGTCATCCATGGGATTCCTCCTGAAGCACTCACTAATATTCACTGGGCATTTTGTAATAAGGATTATAATATTTGTAATCCAATTCTATCCATCATCCTAGGGCAGTTCATTGTTTGTGTAGACTTACAGTATCATCCAGTACTGGCCCTTTAGTTCCTTCATCTTTGAAGCTTCATGGCTCCTCACTGCTACACATCCATCGCCCTCCGCACCCAGGGCCTCAGGAACACTCTGGAACAGATTCATCTTCTGAAAAGAATGCAAATAAATTACTGGTGTTCTTCCCAGGTGTCACATGTCCAACCTGAGTCTGACCACCTCTCTTCTTCAGCTTCACTGTGACCATTACTGTTGCCCCGGATTTTACCACTTTCTCACAGTCAGTTATCACCCTACTGGCCTCTCCTGTTTCTATACCATGCCTGGGTCCCATGGTGTATCACCCAGACCCATGTCTCACCTGTACCTTTTACTCCTAGCCACTGTCACATTCACCTTGTAAAACTTCTATCACGAACTGACGCTATGTCATGCCTCCGCCACTCATACACATACTTAGCCGCACACAAGTGGAGATGACCAAGCAATGATACAGACTGATCTCCAGTCTTAACAAGGCCCTCAGTACTACTATGTGAGTACCTCTTCCTTCTCTTTCACCATGTTCTAAATATTTACAAGTCTTAAACTCCATACTCAGTGTTAAGTTGTTGATTTTGTTTCCTAGTTCATTATCAAGAAACGTGAGCTCATCCAATGTGTTATCTCTTCATTTCCCGTACATTACTCCATTATCTGCATACATTTCCATTCCTACATCATGCTTCCAGTCTCAGAGGATAAAATATCCTGGTTCTTTCTCAAGGCCAGTGCCTCCTCTGTGCCTTCAATCTCATGCCCTTCAGCAGGACCACAGCTAGAATAAGAGAAGAGAGGTCCCCAGGACACAAGATGTAAAGGGCATTCATTTTAGATGCAGACCCTGCACTTGAGCAACCTTAAGACTTAGTGCCTCCTTAAACTCTGTGTCCTACGCCTTTCACTGGCCTCAACGTAGTCCAGTCCCTTCGTCCAGTGCCTTCATTTATCATTCATCTCCACTGTCTTCATCTTCAGCCTCCCCTTCCACCTAGTCTTTCCGCTCGCCCTATACAACGTTCAAGTCACGCTGTTTCTTCATGTTACAAATGTTACAAAAGGTTGGTCTGTTCCGTGAGGACCATAAATGGTCCACAATCTTTGGTAACTAGGCAGGTTAATATGACTACTTCTGGTATTATTCAATAATAGGAAGTGAATTTGGCTCTCACAGCTAAGCAACGTTCTCTAACAATGACACTGTCATCAGTAAAGATGATATTTTGACCTCTGTGGGTCCTACTGCTTTTGTCTCCCCCTGACCCTGAATTTACTCAAAACTTAGTGAAAGAATTGCAGTTTGTTGGGTGCTGCTCAAAGGCCCCAAATGGCCATAATCTGTCCCAAACATGCTATTCCTTCTGCTTGGAATCACTCTATAGCCCAACCTAAACGAGTCCATTCTTACTCATCCTTCAATAGTTACTTTCTGAGGGAAGCCTTCCCCCAACCTAACCAGAAACTAGAGTGAATATCCCTATTATGAGCTCTCCTACTACTAGGTACTTCTACTTTGCATCAATTACCATGATTGTAATTTAATATTTAAGTGATTATCTAGTTGTCTGTCTTTCCTAATGGAGTGTAAGTGCTAAGAGGGCAGGAATGATCCCCAGTCTTGCTCACCATATAACTCAAGTGCCTAGAACAATGCTTGGCACATACATAGCAGATCATTCAATGCACATTTGCCGAATGAATGAGTAAATGAATGACAAAGTTCAGATCTTACGTTGTCTAAACAACCTTCCCTAACAGGCCTAGGTTGAGAGTCCCGGGCCTCCATTTTCTTACAGCAGTGGTTCCCTTTCATTCCCCTGAACATATGCACTAGAATTGTTTATGACTTTATGATTATATCCTGACCTTTTTGAAGGCAAGTATTTCATTATATTCACCTTTGAATCTTTAGCACATGGCACAGTCCCTTCCCAAGATAAGGGAGCGATAAATTTTTATTGAATAAATGAAATTATGTAGGCTTTGCTCCATAACAACGACAACAAAAAAACAGTCTTTAAAAATCAGATAGCAATGAGAGTTCATTAAAACAGGTCAGTAGGTCTGGGTGCATCGCTATAGCAAGTTTCCTTGGAAAAGACTGTCATGTGTACACTTAATGACAATGCAGATGAGATTATATGATGAGTAAATCAAGTCTTTTACCTTCTTTAAATAACCAGTTTGTAGTGTGTTTTCCACCATGGTAGTTAATGCAACTTTAACACATCTGTCAAGTGCCTAAGTAAACCTCAGATACCCAGAAAATTAAGCCACTGTCAAAAAATAATGCAAATAAAATGTAATTTATAAGAAGAAAATCAGAACCAAGTTAAACAATAGAACATATCAATGTGACCATCATTCCTCATAAGATTTGCAACTGCCTTCATCAGAAGCATGGGCAAATATTTCTTTTCCAAAATTTGAAAATTCACAACCATATCCAGAGAAAAGCTAAACACTGGTATCAGAACATTGAAAATGTATAGATGTATAACACTTTACGGAACTGTTGAATATACATCCTATCATTGCGTTACAAAACACCTAGAGAAAAATCATTACTATTCCCATTTTATAATTAATAAAACTGAGGTATACAATGCTGAAATGATTTACAATAACATGGTTATTAAGTTTAAGATTCAAAACTTTTATATGATATCACGCTGTCTCCCCAGAAAAGGAGAGTAACTCAATACATCTTTATCTCTGTCCTGAAATTTGTAAGGCTTCCCTGTAAACTCTAATAGCTAACACATCTTCATACTACAACCATATTACTATGGTTCAATAGTTCGTATTAAATGGTTAGGAATGGCCTTCATGTGTGTGGTGACACTCTGGAAAAGTCTGTACAATGACTTACAGTGGGGATTTTGTTAAAGGATTTTCTGGCCAAATATTTTTTCTTTTTGCAATCTTGGATGTCCATATCCTTATCATTATTAGCTGCCCAAGAAACTCCACTTGTAGTAACACTTTCCTTTTTCAACTCCAAATGTAAATTTTGTTTATTTTTAAAACCTGAAAAAATCTGATCTCTGATCCTTTTCTTTGAAAGGCTCCAGAATCAATAGATTATCCTTGACAAACAAACCTTCAAAATACCTGCTGGGATACTGTTTTATAGCATATCGTTTTGACTTTTAGATAAAATGACATGATGCTAACCACTCCTTTCTTCATAAGAATGGCTATTTGTTAGTGCTAAGAAACACTTTAAAATGGCTTACTTCAAAACATAAATATGCTCTATCAAGTCTAGTCATTTATGAGTTAAGGTAGATGGTAGAACAAGTAAGGAAAGAGAAACCCTGTTCCCATAGGAAATGAAATATGTAGCTGCCATGCCATCAGCTTATTTGAAAGGAAAAACATGCCTGCTCTAAATATTTTTCTGTCAGTTTGTTATGCTACTTTTTTATAGTTATGTGCTTTTGTAAGTATATTATATATGTTTATATGTATTCTAAAACTATATCTAGCACATCAAAACTCTGATTTAATGAGTATTACTGCATAAAACAAAATAAAGTAAGTGCAGATGTTAGTCATGATTTGATTCCAAGAATAATGTTAAGCAAACGATAATACAGGTGTTGCTGTTGCACGGTGTGAGTAAAACCGTGAAGATGGTAAACAAATGTTTGGCATTAGGGGAAAACCTGATTAAGAAATATTGCCCTGGCTGGTGTGGCTCAGTGGATTGAGTGCGGGCCTACAAAGCAAGGGGTCTCAATTTGATTCCCAGTCAAGGCACATGCCTCGGTTGCAGGCCAGGTCCCCAGTAGGAGGTGCATGAGAGGCAAGCACACATTGATGTTTCTCTTCCTCTTTTTCTCCCTCCCTTTCCCCTCTATCTAAAAATAAATAAATAACAACTTTAAAAAAAAACAGAAATATTATCTTGTCGTGGCTGGTATGGCTCAATGGATTGAGTGCCGGCCTGCAAACCTAAAGGTCACTGGTTCAATTCCCTGTCAGGGCACATGCCTGGGTTGCAGGCCAGGTCCCCAGTTGGGGGCGAGCAAGAGGCAACCATCAGTGTCCCTCTCACATATAGATGTTTCTCTCCCTCTCTTAAAAAAAGAAAAAAGTAAATAAATAAAATCGTTTTAAAAAAAGAAATGATGGCTTGTAGTTTTCTGTTTTATAGGCTAAGTAAGCTCTAAAAGGGTGAGGAGGTGATGATGAGCATAAGCTTTGTGTCTCTTGTCACTTCTGTCTAATCAAAACTGTAGAAGAACACGGCATAGGGCAGGAACCGCTGGACTAGAGGAAGGGAAAGGAAGGCCTGGAGCACAGGGCTCTGCTCAAGGTTTGGAATGCATGGTGAGTGCACGTGAGAGAAAAGAGTGGAGCCTTTGAGGTGGTAGAAGCTCTAGATGACAGGGTTCTCCAGTCCCAGCAGGAAAGGATGAAGCTGAGTACAGTGTATTTTCTATCACTCAGACTGTCAACTTACCCAGGGTCCTTGAAACAATTGTGTACCTGAAATCTGCCTTGCATTAGGATGAATTCCTTCCAAGAAAACTTCATAGTCCCTCATGAAAAATGGATCCCTGGAGGTTCTGCCTGAGAGGCCCTCCAAATGCACTCAGATGTGTCTGAATCCTGGGCTAAACACAGTGTACACTGCCAAACAATAACAAAGGGCCGTACATGTTTACAAATAACACAACCTGACATAGCAAAAACGACGCATACTGTTCTAAGAAATGGAATTAATGAAGTGCCAAGGGCTTAAAGTGATATAGATGAAATAAAAACCAAAGCGTACTGCCTCTTATTTATGTGTCAACTCTTTTAGGAATGTATCTTTGGAAGGCTTGCAGGGGCTAAAACATTAGGGGTAAAAAAAATGATAAAATGACAATATAACAGTAAAAACAGAGGTTATAAAAACATGCATATACATTTGCAGGGGTATTTTAATGAGCAATAATTTTCCCTGAAATGGTGACAGAAATAAAAACAAAAATATTAAATCCCATTTGCCATACAGGTGTCCTATAATGTTTGGATAAATTTCTTCAGTATTTTCAGTATTATACAGTGCAATACATTTTGATAGGTGACGGGAATAATATCAGTTACCTAGCCTCTACCTGCAAATGTATTTGCATACAAAGCCATCTTTCCCTTTTGCTTTGTAAATGCAATGCTTACTTATTCTTCTGTGGCCCAAATCCTACCTGCTGTGACCTTCTCACAGACTCCTCTTTATTAATTACCCTTCAAGTATCATTTGAACATATCTGTTTTTAGTGATTTCTTCCTTTCAAAATGTAAACATGTTCAATTAAAAATAAACAGCATCAGTACTGGCTGGTGTGGCTCAGTGGATTGAACATCCCCCTGCAAACCAAAGAGTCGCTGGTTCGATTCCCAGTCAGGGCACATGCCTGGGTTGCGGGCCAGGTCCCCGGTGGGAGGCATATGAGAGGCAAGCACACATTGATGTTTCTCTCCCTCTCTTTCTCCCTTCCTTCCCCTCTCTAAAAATAAATAAATAAAATCTTTAAAAACCAGCATCATTTGATTCTGTGTTGCTTTACATCCACTACTCTCTTAGTACTCCCCTTCACAGAAAAGTTATTTCGAGAGTTTGTCTACACATGCATTCTCCAATGTGAAAGCTTTCTAGGTTTCTAGAACAAGTGGCCTTGTATCAGCAGGTGAGGCTCATTTATGCCCGCTGTCCTGGGTT
Organism: Tonatia bakeri; assembly: GCA_004024845.1. NCBI lineage: Eukaryota > Metazoa > Chordata > Mammalia > Chiroptera > Phyllostomidae > Tonatia > Tonatia bakeri. The sequence goes on from PVIA01007859.1 coordinate 43,619, forward strand.
CTAATTAATAGTGCCCTCTTTCACTCTCAAAAATAAAGTGGTTTGGATGATAAAATTATATAGTTACCATATACCTGCAGTAACCTGTTAAAAATAATTTGGAAAAAAAGAAATTATTGAATTTCCATAACAGAAAATACATACACAAAGTGCCTAGAATTAAGTAAAATTCACCATTTTTAAGAATAATTTTCAAAATTTTACCAAGAGACATAAAGGTTACAAAAGCAATATAGTGACCAAGAAGTATGATCTAAAGATAGCAAAAGGAAAACATTCAGGTTGACTATAACTACAATTACAGTCCAAATGAGATTTTCAGGAAACTTTACAAAATGATACACATGTTTATATAGAAGTGACTATCAAATAAATGTTCAAAGAAAGAATAATCCTAAGGGAAACACTAGATATCAGGAAAATTAAACATGATATAAAGCTAAAACGATAAAAGCCATGTGATAAGCAGTATATAACATGCAAAAAAATCATCCAAGATGGGATGCAAAATATTAGAAAGCATATTTCCACTTGATCTCAAGATATAAATTAATTTACTGTTAATGTGACTTGACAGTAGTACGAGTATATAATAAAAATAAATATACATACCTTGATGGTTCATGAACAAATATTTTGTATTGGTAGGCATGTGTGATGAAAAACATTTGGAGAACCCTACTAGATAATTCAAAAAAAGATCTCATCATATGTAAAATGTAATATATGATGAAAAACATCATAAAGCAATGGGGAAGGGATAAATGATGTTGGTACTATTTTTTAGCTATTGGGGAAATAATTTATGTAGTCATCTTATTTCATGCAGCAAAATAAATTCCAGCTGGGATACAGAAATAAATGTGAAATTAGTTATTCAATAAAATCCTAGAATAACATAGAGGAGAATATTTTTTCAAGTAAGGGCAGGGGGACTGCCTCAATTTCAAAGCATAAAGAAATCAGAAAGTATTGTTGATATATAAATGACTGGAATAAATCACAAAATTTCTGAATTTCAACATGTAACTAGAAAAATTAAAGGCAAACAATAGCCCTGGCTGGTGTGGCTCAGTGGATTGAATGCTAGCCTGTGAACCAAAGGGTCATCAGTTCGATTCCTGGTCAGGTTACATGTCTCGGTTGCAGGCTGAGTCCCCAGTAAGGGGGTGTGCAAGAGGCAACCACACATTGATGTTTCTCTTCCTCCCTTCCCCTCTCTCTAAAAATAAATAAAATCATTTTTAAAAAGGCAAATTGAGAAATGCAATGAATATGGGAACTTATTTTAAAAGCTCAATAAAATGTTTAAGAAGTTGTTAAAACCCTTTATGCAAAATTGAGCAACTGAGATAACACTTATAATTCACAAATGATGAAAACCAAATTGCTAATAACTTTAGGGGAAAAACTTCATCATTAGTAGCTGTCAAAGAAATAAAAACATAATAAATAAAGTCACGTTTTCATCATCAAGCAATATATAGTTCTACTTTCTACCTACTAAAATATTCAGTTTTAATATGAAATAGATAATGGCACCCCTTTCATTCAGTATGTGTATGAATCTGGCCTACGAAAATAATGCTGAGAGTGGGAAAACCTTGACACAGGAAGATATTTTATTGTATCATATTATTGTATCAAAATTTACACAGTGAAAAATAGAACACAACATTGATTGATTTCAACTATAAGACATCCTAGAAAAGGCAAAACTATGGCGACAAAAAAGATCACTGGTTGCTAGGGAGTGTGGGAGAGGGATGAAGATGCGGCACATGGAAGATGTTTAGGGCAGTGAATCTATTCTGTGTGATACTATAATGGGGCGTACATGTCATTATTCATTTGGCCCAACTCACAGAATGTACGCCACCAAAACTGAACCTTAATGTCAACTATGGGCTTTGGGTAATGCCATGTCAGTGTCGAGTCATCACTTGTAACAAATGCACCACTCTGGTTGGAGATGAAAAATGGGGGAGGCTCTGCCTGTGTGGGAACAGGGAGGGTATGGGAAATCTCTCTACTTTTCTCTCAATTTTACTGTGAACCTGAAAGTACTCTTAAAAAAAATAAAGTATTTTAAAAATAATTAAACGTACCCACAACTTTAAAAATAGGGGAATGGTATCTCATTTATTAGGCAGTGGTTAAAAAGAAGATTCAAAATTATCTTGTAATCAGAGGGAGAAATACTAATCTTATAGTGTTAAAGTAAAAACAGTCAAGAGTATAAAATTATGTATTCTCTGTGATCTCAACTACACAAATTTCTATATAGGCACAACTCTGGTCTAAGGAAATATTAGGTTTTAAGTGTGTTATGCTGTACCAAAGAAACTCATATTTCTATCCTCACTACACACATAACTAATTTGGATAATGTTTTTCTCAGTGTATTTAGCATCAAGAACATTGAATCTAAATCTCCTTTAGCAAAGTAAATCAGAAAATAGAGTGTGGTATGCAGATAATTACGGACAATATCTATGTTAAATTGATTTTGTTGGTAGCTTAAAACTGTACCTTTGATATTTGCCTCAAATTTTTATCTACTTGTTCCAGTTGGGCAGCAGATATTAGTTTGGGACAGGGCATAACATAATGCCTTGCATATAGTAAATGCTCAACACATATCTATTAATAAGGAGGTTGACTAAGACACTAGACCTGTAAGTAGTAAAAATTATAAAACCAATCCAAATTTTGGGGATGCCACTTGGGAAAATGTCATACTTTGAAACAACTTTTAAATTATTTAGAACATTTTTGAAAATGAGAACACTGTTCTATAAAAGCAAAGAAAAAGGCAAATGGTAGTCAAATTTATGGGCCATTATAGGGGAAAGAATTAAGTGATGGAGAAATGACCCTCATGAAACCTGCCTAATTATTTATGTACTGCAGTGGACAGGGAACTGTAGCCAGAGAAGCAATAAATATGCAAAAAGCATTAGCTTATGTCTCTAAGTTTAATGTGGCAATAGTCATGTGCCCAAATGCCATTAGCATTTGGCACAAAAGCCAGGTAAGCAAAAAGTCATCTGGAAGAGACAAAAATTACCAGATGCCTTAATGGAGAAAAATTTCCCTGTTTACTAGTATTTTAGCTAGAACATAACCATATGATCTCACCTTTAACAGGAATGTAAACAACAAAACAAACAAACAAGCAAAATATAACCAAAGACACTGAAATAGAGAACAGGCTGACAGTGACCAGAGGGGAAAGGGGAGAGAATTTCAGGGGAAAAGGGGAAGGGTTTGCAGGAACAAGTAAAGAACACATGGACAAAACTAGGGGGAGGTGGAAACGGGAGGGAGGTGGGGAGGACTGGGGAGTGGGCTGGGATGGGGTTAAAAGGCAGAAAGCTGTACTTGAACAACAAAATTTAAAAAATGTTAAAGGAATAAAATAAATAAATATGTAGGAGGGTGAGAGCTATAGACAAAATTATATCAGCAGTGTTTATGGAGCGTGTTATAGGAGATAAGGACCTGGGATTCAGCACTAGGATCACAGAGCACCACACTAGTAATACACAGAGTCCTGCAGAGAGCAGTGAGTATGGCCTCTAGGTTATAAATCCCAAACTTCACTTCTAATTCCTTTTAAAATCTATTTTATTTACCTTTCTTTTTGTTTGACATCAAACCAATAACAATTAAGAATAGGAAAAGGGGACATCACAGATGCTCCTTTTAAACTTGTAACAAAATCCCATGTTTACAAATAAGGAAATTGAATCTCAGTAATTCACTCAAAGACTGCCAGTTAGCAAATGGCTAATAAGGATTCAGAAACATATGTTTTTTTAAAGTTTTTGTTTATTTATTTTTAGACAGAAGGGACTGGCGGGAGAAAGAAAGGGACAGAAACATCAGTGTGTGGCTGCCTCTCACGCACCCCCTACTAAGGACCTGGCCTGCAACCCAGGTACGTGCCCTGACTGGGAATTGAACTGGCGACCCTTAGGTTCACAGGCCCACACTCAATCCACTGATCCACGCCAGCCAGACATCACAGATGCTTTAAATTCCATCCTCAATTATTGTTTTTAAGTTTGCCTGTTTCTTAAATGATTTACTGGAACACAGCTATACTCATTTACTTATCTGTGGCTGAGACAGAATATGAGGTCTGTCCAGAAGAGTCCTGCCATTGTTAATACAATGAGAATGGTTTACGCAGCATTGATGTAACCTGGCGGCCAAGGAGAGTGGACTAGAATGCACATATGTGAACAATTACGACTTCACTGTACTAGTCAGTGGGAGACGGTAGACACTGTTGAGTGAGCATGTGTACTGTGTGGCCATTGCATTCAAAGTGACTGAGTGTGCAGAGCAACGAATCTGTATCCAATTTTGTGTTAAGGTTGAACATTCCTCTGCAGAAACTATTCAGATGATTCCGAAGGCCGCAGCTATGGGCAACACGCCCACTCGTGCATCACATCTCGTGAAGAGTTTTTTGGCAAAACATCAAATCACCCAGGTGACTCAGCGCTGCTACATCCCAGATTTGGTGCCCTGCCATTTCTGGCTTTTCCCAAAATTAAAATCACTCTTGAAAGGGGAGAGATTTCAGGCCATTGAAGAGATTCAGGAAAATACAACAGGGCAGCTGATGGTGACTGGGAGAACTGTGTGAGGTCCCAAGGTGCCTGCTTTGAAGGGGACTAAGATGTCACTGTCCTATGTGCAATGTTTCTTGTATCTTGCATCTTCTTCAATAAATGTCTCTAATTTTCATATTTACATGGCTGGATAACTTCTGGACAGACCTTGTATATGTAGCCCACAAGGCCTAAAATATTTGCTATCTGGCCTTTTTACAGAAAAACTTTGCAGATTTGAATTAGATAAATATACAATTCTAATAATTACATGACAACCAGAAAAAATGTGAAATTATTCTCAGGCAAAAGGAAACACAGAAGCCACAAATACAGTAAGCCCGGTCTCTACCTCTTCTGATGGCTTCTAGTACACAAACCCAGGTGTGGTTTTCCAGGACCATGTAAAGGGGCAGGTGTCCTCCCACAAAATAGAACTTCCTTCTATTGGCTAGAATTTTTCATGAATTGCTAGTTTTCCATGGTTACTTTGTGGGAAATGTGATGATAGAAAGGACTTTCCAAAAGCTTCAGTATTGAAAATATCACAAATGCATGGCTGGGATTCCAGAATAAGACAGTTCATGTTTTAAGATATCAAACCCAAATGTTAAAGTGACAAGACAGAATTCTATGGTTCACATTGGTATTTACTTACCTTGCCTAAGTGTATTGGGTCTAATGACGGCAGAGGCAAAGCAGAGTATTTGACATGTTTTGTGAAGAACCCACTGCATTATTTCTTAGCATCTTTTCCTTTTGGGGAAATAGAACAGTAAGAAAGGAGTACAAGGACTTCAGGTCGCATTCCTAAAGACATCCATCACAGGATTGGTATTGTGATCCTGTAACTGCTTGACATCACCCAAGCTTTGGAAAACTCTCACCTTTTCTTTGTAATTAAATGCTTTCTATTTTGAAAACAGACATTTAACTGGACCACTGAAAACATTGCTTTTTCTCTACAGATCTAAAAGAATTCAAAATATATAAAGACTATTTTTAAACTACACTTTTAAAAAATTACATTTAAATATTTGTGGCTTTAATATCTACACCATAAAAATAATACCCCAATATTATGGTGAAAAGAATGGACACATTTTCCTTTGGCTACCAACGAAATTATGCAGAAGGGTTAAAGAGTCACCTGTCCAAGGATTCAGTTTTATAGCGGCTTTTGGTAAATATTACGATGGTCCTACTCAAGTCATTTTGTAGTCCTCACCTCTTCCATCCTAAAACTTGGGAGTATCATTTTGTCCCGCCTAGACTTCTCACTGGGCCTGTGATAAATACGCTGTTTCCTAGACAAAATCAAAAGATTAGAACCTAGTCTAATTAATGTCTATTATAAAATGCTTTCAGATGTGTTTTTCTCACGAAAAATCATTGCTGAATTTTTCCATGACCTACCCACTGCAAATGATAAAGCTTCTTTCTAATGGCTTAGGTATACCCTTGTACACTCTTATTTCACAGCCTTTAAGTTTCATAGTACATTATGATATAATTATAAAATTTTCATATAAACGATAACATATTCCCTGACCTCCCCAATCCCAATTTACCAGTGGGGTGTGGATTCTTACTGAATTTTTTAAAAACTCACATACTGATGAACTCTTTAGACCTTATAAATGATTATGATTTTACATTTGAAAATATTCAAGATAGTAATTTTGCTTGTTTATATATAAAATAATTTTTCACACATTTGGAATCTATGCTCCCTAATAAGTATGATTTGACTAATATTTCCTTGATTTGGGCTTTATGAAGAAAAAACAGACAATTTCTGCAAACAGACCTATTGCCTTGGGCTTTTAGAGACTTAAACAAATTTTTCAAGTTTTGTTACTATAAGTTTGCCTTAAAATTACTGCTGGCCAATTTTATGATGATCTTTATTTATATTACTGGTTATTTAGCAGTGAAAGAATTGGAAGCTGCAGAAATAGAGGGTGAGGAAGAGAAAACAATCAGGACAAGAAATTGTAAGAAACAAAATTTAAAAAGCTTAATGGTGAGGGGAAGTGGAGATCACTGTACTTGAACAACAATATAAATAAAAAATAAATAAACAAACAAATAAATAAATAAATTCTCAAAAAAACAAAAAATAGCAAGCTTAAAGCAAGATCACAGAATCAAGAAAACAATGAAAATGGGTGCCTATTAAAAGAAAAATGGGAACGGAGTGAGGTAACCCAATAATCTACCTAAAACAAAATTAAGCCAAAGGATTACATTAGAGAACCATGAAGAAATACCAGATGCAATACTGTAAGTGAAAGAGAACACTCTCGGTGGCTGTTTCAGAGTCTTTCAGGGGGGAAATCCTTGATGAGTAACTTCATCATTTGTTAACATTGCAAGAAAAAATAAAAATAAACCACATCTGGCAGATGCTTTTTTTACACATCTACAATAGGTCAATTACATTGATAACAAAAATAATGAATAATTAATGTAGTAAGAATATAAAATATGAGATATATTAAGTTAAAAACACATTATAATTTACATGTATTATGATACTATTAAAATCTCTATGTATTTCTTTTTTTTAAGATTTTATTTATTTATTTTTAGAGAGGGAAGGGAGGGGGAGAGAGAGAGAGAAAGATCAATGTGCAGTTGCTGGGAGACATGGCCTGCAACCTAGGCAGGTGCCCTGACTGGGAATCGAACCTGCGATGCCTGGTTCGCAGCCCGCGCTCAATCCACTGAGCTATACCAGCCAGGGCAAAATCTCTACGTATTTCTAAGAAGTTGGGTTACAGATAATTTAAATTTCCTTTTGTGTTTTTGCATGTTTTTAAAATTGTTATTAAAATCACACAATTGCTTTGAAAACAGTAACATAATTAGTATACAGCAAAAAAATCTTTGACTTTTTTTACTTCCCTTGTAAGCCTACTCATACATCCCTGCTTTTGCTCTCACTGTTCACTGCCCGGCCCCCCAAATACTCTCCTCTTTTTTCTCTATCTATTCAAGTTGTACCTTCAAGACATCTATGAAAACTTTCTCTCTCCTAGTTGTGGAGAAAAGGGAATCCTAGTGCACTGTTGGTGGGAATGCAGACTGGTGCAGCCACTGTGGAAAACAGTATGGAATTTCCGCAGAAAACTACAAATGGAACCACCTTTTGATCTGGCAATTCCACTGCTGGGATTATACCCTAAGAATCCTGAAACACTAATTCAAAGGAACCTATGCACCCCAGTGTTCACAGCATCGCAATTTACAATAGCCAAGTGCTGGAAGCAACCTAAGTGCCTATCAATAAATGAATGGATCAAAAAACTATGGTACATTTATGCAATGGAATTCTCCGCAGCAGAAAGAAAGAACTCCTACCCTTTGTGAAAGCATGGATGGAACTGGAGAGCGTTATGCTAAGTGAAGTAAGCCAGGCAGTGAAAGACAAATACCATATGATCTCACGTATTTGTGGAACCTAATCAACAAAACAAACAAACAAACAAGCAAAATATAACCAGAGACATTGAAATATAGAACAAACTGACAGTAACCAGACGGGAGGTGGGAGGGGATAATGGGGGAAAAGAGGGAAGGGTCATCAAGGAACATGTATAAAGGACACATGGACAAAGCCAAAGGGGGGAAGGATGGAGGGTGGGTGGCACAGGGAAAAGTGGTGGTGGGAAAATGGAGACATGTGTATTTAAACAACAATAAAAAAAGATTAAAAAAAAGAACAATAATATACTCCTCAAAAAATTAAAATTAATATAAAAAAACAAACCTTTCTCTCTCGTATAGCAGATCTATTCTGGCTCACAGATGTTCATCCCCAGCAATGGAGCACAGGTGGTAAAGGCTTAAAATTGGTGGCATCCCACAGACCAAGGTTTGAACATTGGCTTTTACCAATTGTGCGATCTCAGAAAAGGCAATTAACAACTTCATGCTGCTTTTCCTGAATCTGTTAAAAAATAATAATAGTAACTATTTCACACAATTGCTACATGAGGATTAAAAATTGACACATATAGCCCTGGATGGTGTAGCTCAGTGGATTGAGTGCTGGTCTGTGAAACAAAGCGTCACCAGTTCAATTCCCAGTCAGGGCACATGCCTGGGTTGCAGGCCAGGTCCCCAGTATGGGGTATGCAAGAGGCAACCACACATTGATGTTTCTCTCCCTCTCTTTCTCCCTCCCTTTCCCGCTCTAAAAATAAATAAATAAAATCTTTAAAAATGTTGACATGTAAATTTACCACAGAACTTGACACACAGTAAGTGCTCGATATTACTGCATTTTGCTTGAGCAAATTTTGTACTCTTTTATCTCTTTTATGTCCAGCAAAATATACCATAAGGCACTTTGTCCTTGTTGATAAACTTATCTATCTAATGAGAACAAGAGTCAATGTACAGAAATCTCTGAAATATTTGACCTCACACCTCATGTAAAAGACTATGAATTCTACATGAACTGGCAAGCTATCATGTTTCCCTGCATGTTGGAGCATGTCGAAGTAACATCTATGGAGTTATCAACCAAATTACTTGGTTATTTGGAAGTTTCTCCAATAATTTCCTTTATCAGCAATACCTTATTTGCAAGTCATTACCTACATTCACATACAGTTTAAAAGACTTGGAAATGAAGAAAGAGTCTTGGAAGTTTGTTGAGGCTCATGTGTTTGCTTATCACTGAAACTGAATGGGTGGAGGTTCCAAATTCCTTTTGTAGTTTTATATTTCATGCCAATTTAGGAAGAATCCAAATAACACCAGCTATGTTTAAGAAGCGCCAATCAGCCATGGCTGGTTTGGCTCAGTGGATTGAGCACAGGCCTGTGAACCAAAGGGTCACCAGTTTGATTCCCAGTCAGGGCACATGCCTGGGTTGTAGGCCAGGTCCCCAGTAGGGGGCATGTGCAAGAGGCAACCACATGTTGATGTTTCTCTCTCTCCCTCCCTTCCCCTCTCTCTAAAAATCAATAAATAAAAATGTTAAAGAAAAAAGAAATGCCAATCAGGCTGTACAACTTTTAAACAATTAGCCTAAGCACCTTAATGTTTTCTAAGAAAATATGTACTTTTAATAACCTGAGTTTTAAGTAACCTGTGGTAACATTAGGCCCTATGAAGAACTTGATTTTTCCCTGAAACATGTTCAATTTAAATGAATATTTACTGTATATCTAATGTTTGTAGCATGATTCATACTATGTAAGAGTGATTTTTTTGAAAAATCAAATCATAAAAATGCAAGTCATTATCAAATTGCCAATGGTAATACTTTTAAAGTTTAAAGGTAATGGAAGAAATTACAAGTGAAAATATGGATGTTTTCTTATGTAGAAAACTAAAACGTGAGCATAATAAAAACAATACTAAAATGCTAATCATCATCTTTTTCTCTTTATGTATATTTTATATATGTGTACACATGTCACATGCCTATGTGTGTAATATGGTTATATATACACATACATATGGATGAATGAAAGTACAGACATTTGTGAGACACATTTCCATTCTTCGACCTAGGAAAAACATAAACAATAATATTCAGTTTAGAGAGCCGGATAACTATATTGCAGTGGGGATGTTAAATAGCATAAATTTTCTGAAAAATAGCTTATGGAGATTTATCATGTACCATAAAAACAAAGATATGTGCCTATACATTGATTTAAGTCATTAAAATTATGTTTATAAAGGACATTCTATGAAAAGAGGAAATGCTTATATATATTCTTATATATTCAGCAACTGTTTACTAATCACCTACTATGAGTAACAATGGTAAATACAGTAAATCCTCACTTAACATTGTCAATAGGTTCTTGAAAATTCCAACTTGAGGCAAAATGACATATGATAAAACCAATTTTACCAAAGTTTAGTTGATATAAACAAGAGTTAAGTTCCTACAGCATATTTCTGATCACAAAACATCACTAAACTTCTAAATAAAGACACAAAACACTTCTAATATTAAGCACTGAAATGAATGTGAGCCATATATCTATTTCAAAGAAATCAATAAAAACAAGTCAGATCATTATTTTCCATCCCACTTATTCCAATTCAGGGTCATAGGTGGCTGGAGCCTCTCCCTGGAGCTCAGGGTGCAAGGAGTGACTCACACTGAAGAGGATACCTTTCCATAGGAGGGACACACACACACACACACACACACACATTCAGATCGGGACAATTCGGAGACACCAGTTTGCCTCACATGCACATCCTTGGCACACGTTATGTTAAATATTTTATTTATTTATTTTTAGGGAGAGGGGAAGGGAAGGAGAAAAAGAGGGAGAGAAACATCAGCATATTAGAGATACATGAATGGTTGCCTCTCACGCGCTCCCCCTGGGGATCTGGCCTTGGGATTGGGGAGGACACCAGAGTCCCCAGAGAAAACTCACACAGCCATGGGGAGAATGCTCAAACCACACTGACAGTGGTCCCAGCTGGGAATCAATTTTTTTCATCATTGGTGTTATAATGAAACAAGGTTGAACAAAAGAACGTAATTTGAGAACCTGCTGCATGTTTAGAAAAATAACCTGGAATAAAATAATTGAAAGAGTCAATGGTAGTTACTGGAAATATTTATGCTTTTTCTTCTTTATAGTGTTTGTACTTTAAAATTTTTCCCTAATCAATGTGTGGTTTAGAATCAGAATGTATTGATTTCCTTTAAGAAACATGATAGTAAATAGTTTGTGTCTACTGATTTTTTTAGTTATACACAGTCAAAATAAGCTTTGGCTGGGTTGGGGACTATAAAAGTTTTAGATTTTATAGTAGTCAGTCTTTCAGACTGGATTTCTATTAGAAAAAAACTTTAGAAGTCCTCCAAGAATTCTCAAAGTTGTGCATAAATGTCTGTTTTAAATGTAACAATAAAATTAAAAATTATAACAAAACAATCTGAAAACATACAGAATGGTCTTTGGGCTCTTACACAGAAAACCCATTTTGCAAGGGATGCCAGACCCAGGTTGCTGTAGTACACTAAATATTCCACAAGGGGGCAGAAGAACAACACATTTTTTTTTAAATTCCCATCCTAGAAAACTTGCAGCTTAATTTTACCAATTACAGAATTATTAGTATCAATACTGATAAGATGTAACATTACCATGTGCTCATCCAACCCTTTCAGATTTCATTCTAAAAGATTTATCCTATATTACTTGTAAAAATGGAAAAACAATAAATGATACAGTAGAGGGGTAGGATCTGTTAGCCATCCATATTATTTCCTTTTACTTGGACTTTTATTTGAAAGCCACAGATTTAATATGCCTGTATTTTGGGGGTCATTTATTTATTCATTCATGCATTTTTGGGATTGAGGATGAGTTCTTCATCAACATTCCTCAGAAAGGGACTATGAGAGTAAATGAAATCAGCTGGAATCAGTTCAGCATGTCTCACCTCTGAGGATTTAGAGGACACCTAGTTCAAATCTTCCCTTTTACATTATCAATGAGAAAACTGAGGGCCTGAAAACAACATAACCACATACCCAAAGGCACATGGTATGTTAAAGATTTTATTTATTTATTTTTAGAGAGAGGGGAAGGGGCCCTGGCTGGTGTAGCTCAGTGGATTGAGCGCGGGCTGCAAACCAAAGCATTGCAGGTTCGATTCCCAGTCAGGGCACATGCCTGGGTTGCAGGCCATGGGCCCCAGCAACGGCACATTGATGTTTCTCTCTCTCTCTCTTTCTCCGTCCCTTCCCTCTCTAAAAATAAATAAATAAAATCTTTTAAAAAAAATAGCTGAAAGAGATGTCTGAAAAGCAATTTTAAAAAAAAAGATAGTGGCTGAGAATTAAAAAAAAGAGAGAGAGAGGGGAAGGGAAGAAGAAAGAGAGGGAGCGAAACATCAGTGTATGAGAGATACATGAATGGTTGCCTCTCAGGCATTCCCAACTGGGGATGCTGGCCAGAACTGGACCAGTGACCTTTTGGTCCGCAGGGCCAGCACTCAATCCACTGAGCCATACCAGCCAGGGATAACATGATTGACTTCAAAACATTTTGTTAGTAGTTTGTGATTTCTATATTAGGAGATAGTGTCCTACCCCAAGCACCTTACCTTCTAAATAGTTTAATAGTTTTCCTAGTGATATTTAAATGTTTAAATTACCTGGAATTGATCTTCGTTTCTGATTGGCTTTCCAAATGAATATTTAGAAATTAGGTTCTCAAATTTCACAACAAAATGTGTGGGCTTTGACTGGAATTTTATTGTCTTTACAAATCAATTTATGGATGACTTATGACTTCATAACAGAGCCTTCTAATCCATGAATGTGGTGTTTGTCTCCATTTATTTAGATTTCCTTAATGCATTCCAGTGAAATTATATAATTTTCTCCTCAAAGGTCTTGCATATTTTTGGGTGAGATTTATTCCTGTGTAATTTACAATTATTGATGTTTTTATAACTGATACCATTTTTATTGCATTTTCTAACTCCACATAGCTGGAGGATAGAAATACATTTTATGTGTTGATCAAGCATACCAACACTTTACAAAATCATTTTATTGATCTTCATAATTTATCTGTATAAATTTTAGATTTCACACATAAATGATTATCATATGCAAATGATGAATAGCACTGTTCTAGTCCTTGTATCTTTTTCTTCTTGCCTTACTGCACTGACTCAGATATTAAGCACAGTGTTGAACAGACGCAGTGGTGGTGGGAAATGTTTTGTCATTCCAGATTTTAAATGGTAAGTTTTCATTCCTTTACTATTAAATGCAATTCCTTTTATGAATTTCTTATAGGTACTTTTTATCAGGCTAATAAAGATTTCTTTTATTCTTGCTTTGTTAAAATTTCTTTTCTTTTTTAATAAAGCGTAGATGCTGCCCTGGCTGGTGTGGCTCAGTGGATTGAGCACTGGCCTACGAACCAAAGGGTCGCTGGTTTGATTCCCAATCAGGGCACATGCCTGGGTTGCAGGCCAGGTCCCTGGTAGGGGGGCAGGCACACAAGAGGCAACCACACATTGATGCTTCTCTCCCTCTCTTTCTCCCTCACTTCCCCTCTCTAAAAATAAATAAATAATCTTTTAAAAAGAGGAGTAGATGTTGAATTTTATCAATTTTTTCCTACACATGTGGAGATGGTCATATTATTTTCACCTTTAATAAGTAAGCATAGTAAATCTATTGATTTGTGAATATAAGACCAATGTCAAGGCCCAAGGCAGGCTGCTCCCAAATATCCCACAACGGCATACTGATTACTTTGAATTGAAGTTACTTGACAGTTGGTGCAAAAAGGGGATGTTGACCCTCCTTTGCCTTCTTGAACATAGGAAGTAAAATCTCTCCTGGGAAAGGTGCCTTCCTTGACCCAGAGGAGCTAAGAGAAACACCCTTTTCACTAGAGTTAAGGAATCCAGGGCTGGAAGGCTTAGGTAAGCAAACTTCATTAACTCCTTTACCAGTTTACTACCCAAGCCCAACCTGTTTAGATTCCTCACTAATTGAGCACCAAAACCTAAGTATCTTTGTCTTATCAATTCTTCACTAATGTATGGTTTCTTTGTATAAAAAATATTTAAAAAACTGGCTGGAGAGGGGAGGGAATTTCAGGGGAAAAGGGGAAGGGTTTGCAGGAACAAGTACAAAGGACACATGGACAAAAACGGGAGGGGGTGGAAACGGGAGGGAGGTGGGGAGGGCTGGGGGTGCTGGGATAGGAGTAAAAGGCAGAAATCTGTACTTGAACAATTAAAATTTAAAATGTAAAAAAAATTTAATTAAAAAAACTAGTTGGTTTATCATTTCTATGAGCATCATTTATGATCTCCCATGCACACATAATATTGTTTTTTCTCCTGTTTATATGGTCTTAAATCAATTTTATTATTAGTCCAGCCAAAAGAACCCAAGATGAATAGAGGGAGGCAATTCTCCCCCTCCGTAACACCATCTTTACGTTCCAAACTTAACATTGTCTTTTTGAAATATTGCTGAATCTGTTTTGCTACTATTTCATTAATGATCATAGCGCCTATGTTCATGAAAATATTGTCCTGTAATTTTCCTTATTATACTGTCCTTGCTTACTTTTGGTTTTAAACTTTTGCTAGTTCCATTATACGAGTAGACGATTTTGTTCCATAACAACAGATTTTGTGTAAGATTGGAACTCAGTCCTTGTATCTGTGAAAGAAGTATTGATAAAACGAATGCTGGTACACATGAGCAAGAGGTTCTCTCTGACATTTTCCTAGGAGAGCCATTGAAGTTTAATTGCAATGATTATGTTTCATTGCCAGGAATTCTATGGACCCTTTTTTCAGTATGTTTGATCCATCTTTAATAATATCTCATTTTTATCATATTTTAGATTGATATTTTTATTTTTTTAAGCATACCCATTTATGGTCTTCTTCATGAGTATTTTATTGTCAGAAATTCTTGGAAACATAATTCTCCTTTTTCTCATGTCAGCTGACTAACTTTGCTGTTGGATTGTTTCTTTGTGGGTTTGTACATTTGAATTGCAATTTCCTCCTCAGCTTTACGCGTGTCAGTTGTGATATTTGCGAGTTGATAGCATGTCCCTCGGAAGAGATCTTACCTTTTCTTCTACACGTGTAAGATGGTAACGCTTGTTATATTAATTTCTCACCTTGAGAGTTTCTGAGCTTTGCAGATAGACTCAGTCTAACCTGAAAAACCACAGAGGGTAAGCCCATAGTTACACATAGTTAGAAAAACTCCCTCCCCCTACAAAGCCCAGTAGACTGACAAACTCCTTTTCATCTCCGTGTGTTTTTGCTGTTCCTCTCTCTCATTTATACAGAGGCTAAAATTCCATCTCAAGGACTCATGGTGGATCACATGAGACTATTAAAAGGCAAGCCTCTTGTTTAAGGAAACTAGCCACGACCCTGTCTTGCTTTTGGCATCTAGGGATGTCCCTACTTTTTTTCCAAGTTCAACTGTAATTTTAAAAGGATGTTTTCTGGGGTGTGTGTGTGTGTGTGTGTGTGTGTGCGCGCACGCGCGCACAGAAGAATTAACAGATCCCCTAATGCATATCTTTAGGAGAAAATCAGTGAGACTTTTCTCAAAGTTATCCCTCAAGAATGACAAATTCTGTAACATATATTTGTGTCATATATTAGGAAAAACACATAAAAAAGAATAATATACTACAAAGCAGAAAGAAAAAAGAAGCTCCTACCTTTTGTGATAGCATGGATGGAACTGGAGAGCATTATGCTGCGTGAAATAAGCCAGGCAGCAAAAGCCAAATACCATGTGATCTCACCTTTAAGTGGAACCTAATCAACAAAACAAACAAGTGAGCAAAATGGAACCAGAGACATGGAAATAAAGAACAAACTGACAGTGACCAGAGAGGAGGGTGTTGAGGGATAATGGAGGAAAGAAGGGGAAGGTTGGTCAAGGAACATGTGCAAAGGACACACGGACAAAGCCAAAGGCGGGTAGGATGAAGGGTGGTGGTGGGTAGGGTGCGGGGCAGTAGGGTGGGGATAAATGGGGCCAACTGTACTTGAACAACAATAAAAAAGAATAAAGGACACTCCTAATGTTTTTTATCTTATACTCTGCTTCACAGAAAATGAAAAAGTCTCTATTATCTTTGTTAAGAATTTAAGATGATAAGACTGAGTGATATCTAAAATTTCCAAAAGGTAACTGTGACATATAGCTATAGATACAGAAACAAAGAAAGTAGAGTGATTCTACCTTATTTTTAGTTCTTTCGGGATAAGTTCATACCTTCCAAAAAGTCCTCTGTTTTGTATATATGTATCTATATTTACTATATTTACTATACTATATTTAGCCATGTATAACATGCACTTTTTTGGCCAAATTTTTGAGGGAAATATAAGAATGCCTGAAATGCTTGTATCTGTTCTTGTGTTTTGTAACTATTTGTTACATAAAATTTCTTGAACCATAATATGCTCAAAAACAAATGCTAAAATTTCTTTATAATACAAAAAACAAGTATCTAAATATAAATAAACAAATAATTGAATTTAAAAAATAAAATGAACAATCATTTTTCCTGAAACTTTGGGCCAAAAACGTGGGTGCACATTATACCTGGCAAAATACACTATATATATATAAACATATATATCGTATATAAAACATATATATATATCACCTGTGGGATGGTTCTGGGGAATCACAATATGAGACAGAGAAGAGCATAACCTAAGGTAGATATGTTTCTAAATCTAGGCAGAAAGTACACCAAATATGTCTAACAAATCCTGTGTTGCTTTTAAAAGATCAGTGCATACTACTTATCTTATAATAATGTTCCTCATTTATTTCAGTTGTCCGCTCAATAGAGTTTCACTGCTTATTTTCTCATTCTGAAAGCAATCCATTTTTGTGGCAAAGCCACACATAGTATTTTCCAGTAAACATGCTAGGTACTACAAATTCACGCTTGGAATCCATTCTGGGGGAATATTTCCTCAGGTATGGTGGTAGGGGGTGGGGAGCAGCTGTGTTTTATTTTCCACTGGCATATACTTGAAATTTAAAATATCTCACAAACAATGGCCCCTTGAACGTTGTATTTGTTTTACCGCTTTTTGGCAAAAGTTAGTTCCCCATAACTGTCACTGAGTTCATTCATACTGCGTCTTTTTAAAATTATGTTCAATATCCCTATTGTGAAAGAGTTGGGATATGCAAAGGAAGACAGAGGAAGAAATGAAGGGCATATTGGGAGTAAGAGGAAGATTTATGAACTGTATACATGGTCACGGAGTGTGCTTTGTCTTTCACATGTTTTATCTTTTGATTTCCGGAGCAATCTTGTGAACCAAAATTTACTCTAATTTTACAGATGATGAAAACAAGGCCAAAATAATGTGTGTCATACCTCAGTTCACATGTTTAATAGGCAGCATGTCCCTCCGTGTGACTCAGAATACAGTGTTTTATTGCATGACACCATAACTGCCCCCCATTATACCAAAGACTGGACTCGGCACACACACAGTACTTTGTATCAAGTATATGTAGTTCAGCAAGCAACTCATTAAGTGAGAGGGGGTGGGGGATGACTGGCAATACTTACAGCACAGTCTGCACATTCGAAGCCAGAGCCCAGGCCTAGCCCTCAGATAATTCATAAGATCCATTAAATTAGGTATCCCAAGACATTCCTTATCCACAGAACAATGTATAGTAGTTAAAAATAAGTAAACGTCTTAACAGTTTCCTAGAATTGTTGTATAAGATTATCAAAATTGAATGACTTACATAAATTTATTGTTTCACAATTCTAGAAGCTAGAAATGTCCAGTTGAAATGCAGGCAGGGTCTGGCTGGTGCAGCTCAACAGATTGAGCACAGGCTTATGAACCAAAGGGTCACCGGTTCAATTCCCAGTCACGGCAGATGCCTGGGTTGTGGGCCAGGTCTCCAATAAGGCAGCACAATAGGCAACCACACATTGATGTTTCTCTCCCTCTCTCCTTCCCTTCCCCTCTCTCTAAAAATAAATAAATAAAATATTTTTAAAATAAAATAAAATGCAGGCAGGGTCATGTACACACTGAATGTTCTAGGGCAGAATCCTTCCTGGACTCTTCCTAGCTTTTGGTGGTTCCCAGCAATCCTTGGAATTTCTTGGCTTAGAGCTCTATCACTCCAGTCTCTGCCTCCACCTTTATATGGCCTTTTTCCCTGTGTCTCTGTGTCCAAGTCTCCCTCTCTTATAAAGATGCCAGACTTTGGATGTAGGGCCTACCCTAAATCCAGGATGATTTCACTTCAAGATCCTTAAATCAAGATCCACTGTTTTCAAATCAGGTCACATTCTGAGGTTCTGGGTGGACATGAATTATGAGGGGATCCCATTCAACCCGCTATACCTATCAATATTCATACAATAATATTAACCATGATGGGTTCAACAGGCTATTATTTTTCACTATTAATGCTACCTCTGATATATCAATTCTCAATTGCGTGTATGTGTATTTTTATTTCACAGTACACAAAAATGTTTATGCACATTATCTCACCTAATTCTCATAACAACCCTATTGCTAGGTAGGGTAAGTATTATTACTATGCATCATATAGATGAAGATCCTGAAATGTAGAGAAGTAAAGAGACTTGCTAAAATTTAAACATGTGGTAAATTCAGGGAAAGAGACTTTAATCCAAGCCAAACAGCAGAAAAAAGGTTAATATGAGCAGAAATGTAATGGATAAGAGAGGATTGTGAGAGTTCAGTGTTGAAAGCGATGTTAAAACAGCCAGCAAGGCATGGCCAGAAGTATGATACAGCCCAAGGTCTGTACATATGAAGGCAGAGGGAAATTTAAAGACCGCCTGAGACGACCATCCTACCCTTCTCTGAGCTAACCATTTGAGTAAGTGAACAGGCACTAATAAATGTATTTTTCTTTCACTCCAACTCTTCTAGTACTACTCATTTGACATTTAGCATGTGAAGAGAAGGAAAAAGTATTCAATCCCATTCCAAAATTATTTTTTCCAGATTTATTTTTTTATACCTTATCTCTCCTCTTAGATTTTAAGTTGATTGAGTTCATAGGCATAGTCTTAAAATCTGTATCTTCCAAAATATTAACCTACTTATTTATTCATTAAGCATATACTTACTGGGCTTTGGCATTAATTAACAGTGTACATGCTTATTGATTAATTCTATAAATATCTGTAAACTTCATCTGTGTATATCACAGAGTACGGTTTGCATTACTCATTAATTCATTCGATTTATTTATATTGCTGGGAAGGAATGGTATTTCATAACTTTAATTTCTCTGCAAGTTTTCTCCTCACTTAATGATCATTAAAATGGTTTCCTATAGGAACTCCCTCTGAAAATGAAAAATTATTCTATAGCTAATGGACGGAAGCTACAATATAGAACTAAAATGATAATATACATATGCAAATGAAAACATCTCATAGCCTGCAGGAGATTTTGACTGCTTATTTATGAAACCCTGAAACACAGGGACTATAATGAAATCGCTGCTAGACCCTTCGCTGTAACATCAATCACAGAGGGTGATGGTACGAGACTAAGTGATAAATTGTTAAGGTCAAGCTACATTCAATATGCAAACGCTCAATATTGAAGTGTGTGACTTATGCATGCCAACCACAATAGATTAAAATATTATGGATTCAATGTCTTTTTACTCCCAATGAAGACCATCTTTAAAATAAATGGTATAAATAACTTTATATTAAGGTTACACCAGATTTTATTTAGCCTTGAAGGTAGTATAAGCAAATAACTTTATTTTTAAGGAAAAAAACCCTGATTTTCTTTGTCTCAGTCATTATGCAAACCTTAATCAAGCATGTGGGAAAGTCTGATAGCCCAGAATTATACACACCTAATAAATTATGCTTTTCATATACTTTTTATATTTCTCCTGTGAATTATTTCTCCACTGAATGCACCCATTTAGATTGTCATCAATTCTTTTCGCAGTAGCATTCTAAGTTGTCTTCTCTATGTTTAATCACTCTTGATTCATATTGCGCCCCCTCCTCTCACTGTACACGTCACTGCACGTAAGAGCTGGCCAGTCTAACGGTAGAGGTTGGCTGATGTGTTTTGCCGGGCAATACTTACATTAGTCAGGGTCAGAGTTTTCCAGAGATACAGAACCAATAGGAGATATAGATATATATAGACGTACACACACACACACACACACACACACACACACACAGATATACTTGTATACATATATACTGGGTTTAAGGACAATTCTTTTAACCAACATGTCACTAATCTGTTTGGGAGTGAGGTGGAGCCTCTAAGCATCTTATCCATGGTGCTCATGGTGTGAGATGCAGAATCTTAGTAAACGTGTGTGTAAACTGCTTAGTTAAGTATTTAGTTAAACCTAGAAACAATGCTGCAACTATCCCTCATCCTTTTTTTTTTCAAGATTTTAATTATTTATTTTTAGAGAGAGGTGGAGGGAGGGAAAAAGAGAAGGAGAGATACAACAATGTGTGGTTGTCTCTCATGCATTCCCCACTGGAGAGCTGGCCTGCAACCCAGGCATGTGCCCTGGCTGGGAATTGAACTGGTGACCTTTTGGTTCGCAGGCCAGCACTCAGTCCACTGAGCCACACCAGCCAGGGCCCATCCCTCACCTTTTCATGCCAATTCACAATTCACAAAACTGTTTTATCATTGGTTGGCCCACTTTGTTCTCACAGGAAATAAGTTGGATCATCACAATCAATGAATGCTATGTATAAATTCTGAAATGAAAAAAAAATTTAAATCTCCTTGCTTTTGGGTTTTCACCCCATTTACCATCTTGCCACCCCAACCATTCCTTTTGCTCCAGGTTGTTTCAATTATGTTCTGAGAAGAGCACTGGGCAAATATGCTTTAGAAATATGCCACTGATCAAGGAATGCCGTAGTAGCTACATGAAATCCAAACTCACTAAAAATAATTTGGTTGAAAGTGGAACCATGAAATAAAAATGTATGTAGAGCCACATATGTGATTTTAAATTTTCTACTAGACACATTTTAAAAAAATACAAACAAAAAACAGGTTGAAATAATTTTAGCAACCCATTTTATTTACTTGGGTACTTCCAAAATATTATAATTTCCACGGGTAATCAAGATAAAAACCATATCGATAAAATATTTTTGTGTTTTTTTCACATAAAATGATTAAAATCTGGTGTGTATTTTACACTTACAGCACACCTCCATTTGGACTGGCCACATTTTTTGTTGGTCGACACCTGTGGCTAGTGGCTACCAGATTGAACCACAGGGGGGCACTATAGTGGCGATTAAGCTTAACTAATGGGTTACGTTGTTCAGAGTGCTCATGTGCAGACTACTAGGTATATATGCAAGCTCTCAAGCACTAAACTCATCAATAACTTTATTTTGTCAGATGTGGGGCTGCACAGTGAAATGTCGTCATTCCTTCCATTTCCAAGTTGTGTTCAGTTTATAGCAGTATTTTCATGTGTGTTGGCTGGTTTAATCCTCTTGACAGATCACTGAAGCAGAAGTAATAATATCACCTGTCATAAGTTTTATTATGCAGATTAAATGAATAGAACCACATAAAAGCTCTCAGTGCAGTGCTGGAAATGTCAGTGAGAGCTCAGTAAGTGTTAATAATTGTCACTATCATAATTGTCATTACCAGGCATAAGACTAGGAATTACCCCTTTTTACAGATTGGGAAGCTTGAAACTTAAAGACTAATTTGTTTAATGTGGCAGAGGCCAAGCTTACCTTCATTTAAAAAATCTGTGTAAAATTTTAATTCAAAGACACTACTTGCTTATTCTAATATTTGAAACAGTGCACAACTATATAGAAAAATATTCTTAGTTGGTCAATATACCCAGCCTCAACCATTACCAAAAACTCCGTACTTAGTGGTCCACACTGTTTCCTTGCTGACATAACAACCTGCTAATTCATATACATACACATGTGAGGTTTTTTTTCCATTTTTGCCTTGTTTTGTTTTGTGCAAGCATGAGGTCATTCTCTAAGAACATGTTTCTGCAACTTGTGTTCCTTCCTTAATAAAAGATAGGCCCCGGCTGGTGTGGCTCAGTGGTTGAGCACCAGCCTGTGAACCGAAGGGTCGCTGGTTTGATTCTCAGTCACGGCACATGCCTGGGTTGTGGGCCAGGTCCCCAGTAGGGGGCACGTGAGAGGCAACCACACACTGATGTTTCTCTCCCTCTCTTTCTGCCTTCCTTCCCCTCTCTTTAAAAATAAATAAATTAAATATTTAAAAAAGATAGTATATGTCCCTCTCTGGATCAATGGGATTTTATTGTTCATATTTTTATATGGTTCATAAGTTATACTTTACCTCTTTATCCCATGTGGAATTTATTTGGGTAAATGCTGGGAAGATAAATTTTTAACTTTAATTTTATTTTTTTTGCTAATAAAATTTGGTCTCATAACATCTGAGTTTTCAATTTTGCTATATTGACACTTCAGTCACTTCTTGAACCAAATATTTAATTGTTTTAGTTATGACAGCTATACACTGCCATTTGGCAAAAAAAAAATTTATTGGCACCAATTACATGCCATTGCTAAACAAAAGAACCAAGAATATTTGTCTTCACAGAACCTGCCTTCTAAGTGGGGGGAGCGGGCACTGACATAAGTAAATTATGTACCATTGGAACCTGATAAAGATACAGGTTAAGGGGGCAAATACACTTCCAGGTGAAAGGGGATCTGGAGTTCTGGTGTGGGGACCAGTTGCAAAATTAAATAAAGTGATCAGGGAAATTCTTGAAGGGTAGCAGAATATGCCACTTCAAAATATATCACTTTGGTATTTTGATTCCGTTCAGCTGGAGGTTTTTGAAAAATAACAAAGTTAGGGAGAGGCTTTCTCTGGACTGCCCTTATCTGTCTCCAAAAGAAACTCCATTGTCATAAATCCCTTCCCAGGGAGTTTGATCAATCACAGAAGACTGATTCTTATCACAGAGAAAGAGACTAGAAGGTAACACTACACTCAGACAAACTTTGTCACAAAAATTTGTACCTCCCATCTATTCTTCTAAAGATTCATTCATCTTTCTTAAAGATCATTTGTTATCCCCTAAGAGACCTATATCTCCCACCCATTTCCCTATTAGGATGGTATTCTAAATATCTCAGAGAGTTACTCTCCCTGGGTCTCTGCCATGTATACAGGATGTATACATATCAATATACTTCTGTTTATTTTATCTTGCTAATCTGTGTTTTATTAAAGAGGTCTCAACCAAAAACTCACAAGGAGAGAGGGAAAACTATGTGTCCGCCCTTATAGTCTCAATGTGAAGGTGATTTTTGAGCAAACATCTGTAACATATAAAGGATGTGACAGAGGGGTCACATGAGCTAGGACATATAAGTGTGAGCCTAAGGAGCATCCTAGACAAATACCTTGAGGAGAGTAGCTGGTCAGTTCTGGGAACATCAGAGAGGCCAGTGTGGCTGCAGTCAGAGACCCGAGGAGAACCTGTAGGGATGAAGTTGAGCAAAATAAAGGGAGGCTAGTAAATAGAGGGCCTTATAAGCCATTGCAGCTGCAGTGACTGGCTTTTAATGTGAGTTCAATAGGGGACGCACGGAGGGTTTTGCACTGCAAAGTAGTGCCACTATTTGACGTACCAGTTAACTTACATATAAAACAGTGCCTATAGATTTTACTAATGTTTAGGATGTCCATTAACTGAGATGGGAAGTCTCCAGTTCAAAGGAGACTGAGGCTGATTAGGAATCTGTTCAATTTAATACAACTGTTACGCAAGCAATTAAATATCCTGAGTAGGCAATTGTGTCCTCTGGAGTTCAGGAGGAAAGTGTGAGCTGGAAACATAACATGTGGTGTTATTAGCATACAGACAGTATTTAAAGCCATGAGACTGGAAATGTTCATTCAAGGTGTGAGTGTGGAGAGAAAAAAAAGAAGCAGGTCCCACAGCTGAACCCAAAGGCATGCCAACATTAAGACAACAGGAAAGAGAATCCATCAAAAGAGACTGAGAAGAAACAGACAGTGACTTGAACAAAAACTAGGAAAAAACAGAGCCTTAGAGGCCAAGGAACTAAACTGCGACCAGAAGAGGAATTGACCCGTTGTATCAAAATGCTGCCAGTAAATCTGTGTGACTCTGCCTTAGGCAAAGATTTCTCACCTATACCTAAAGCATAAGCAACCAAAGAAAAAATATATAATTTAGACTTAATTAAAGATAAATATTTTGTGCTTCTAAGGACTGTTAAAGAAGTGAAAAGACAACCCACAGAATGGGACAAAATACTGGCAAATCATATATTTATTTGAGAAGAACTCATTATTCAGAATATATCAATAATTTGTGCAACCTAATAAAAAGACAATGCAAGTTTTGTAATTGGAAAAAGGATCTGGATAGTTATTCCTCCAGAGAAGATAAACAAATGGCTAATAACTACAGAAAAAGATGCTCAATATCATTAGTCAGTAGGGGGATGGAAACTCAAATCACAATGAGATATCTCATGACATCCTATAAAATGGTTAAAGTTTAAAATAAAAAAAAACAGTAACAATTCTTTGAAAGGTTGCTGAGAAAACATTGCTGGTAGGAATATAAGTATTAAAGACACTTTGGGCCCTGGCTGGCGTAGCTCAGTGGATTGAGCGCGGGCTGCGAACCAAAGCATCGCAGGTTCGATTCCCAGCCAGGGCACATGCCTGGGTTGTAGGGCAGGGACCCCAGCAATGGCACATTGATGTTTCTCTCTCTCTCTCTTTCTCCCTCCCTTCCCTCTCTAAAAATAAATGAATAAAATCTTTAAAAAAAAAAGACACTTTGGAATAAAGCCTGGCAGTTCCTCACAGCATTAAACATAGTTACCATGTGGCACAGCAATTCCACCTAGCTGTGTACCAAAGAGAAGTTAAAACACGAACATACAAAACCTTGTGCACAACTACTGATAGGGTCATTATTTATAAAAACCAAAAAGTGGAAATAACTCGCATGACCATGAAGAGACGACTAGACAAACACATTGTGGCATATATGCATACAATGGAATAGTATTTAGTGATCAAAATGAATGAAGTGCGGATACATGCTACATCAATGAGCCTTGAAAAGACCATGCAGCTAAAAGAATACAGATACAAAGGGCCATATACTGTATGATTCCCTTTACATGAAACACCTATTATAAGCAAATCTATAGAGATACCTGGTAGAATAGTGGTTGCCAGGTGGTGGGGGACGGGACACCCAGTGACTGCTAACCGTATGAAGTTTCTTTTGAGGGGATGAATATCTCAGTCACAGATAGACTAGGGAGTTGCTCAATGAACAGGATGATTTGGGACAGATTAATACTTACAACATAAAGGGTAGAAACAGACATCAACACCAATGCTTACGGTGTGTCAAGGATTACTTGAAGTTGTTCACACATGTATTTATTGAGTTCTTATACAAGAATCCTATACGTAGGAGCCGGAATAGTCACTCCTTCCTAGTAATGACAAAGAGAAGGAAAACAAGTTTTAATAACTCTCTTGCATCTCACAGCCTGCAAGCTGCCGAACTGTGACTTGAACTCAGACCATGCCCTGCCCAGAGTCCCTGCTTTGCCACCTCCCCACTGCACTTCAGGTCCTGTCATTCCTCAACCTGCACCAGCATATGCCAAATATTTGAACCAAGCACTGAAGGCGTTCAATTCCTCGTGGAGAGTTTGGCCCATCACATATGGCCAAGGGCCCCTGAAGGGGGCAAGGCAGGGGCAGAGTCCCTTCAGCCTTGGCTGCTTTCCTGGCTTGGGCTGGCCTGGGTTAAGTAACAGAGAAGGAAATGAGATTTCCGTCCTCTCCACACTCACGCTCCTAACCAATCGCCACCTCCATTTCTAGGGTTCTGGGGCTCCAGTCACCACGTTTCTGTAATGTGAACTGTAGGTAGTCATGGGTCACAGAGAGAAGTGGTGGGAGAGGGTTTTTTTTTTTTTTTTGTCTTTGTGAAAAAGAAAACCATTTTCTAAGTTCCATTCCTAACCACTTGAACACCTACAGGATAGAGAAGGTGAAGATACTTCCTAATAGAAGAAAACGGGAAATAGGTTGTTTTCTCTGGGTCCTCATAATTACCCAGGTAAATGTAGGAGATCGCCACCACTGAGGGAGGGATGCACGTTAAGGGCAGTGGGTTGACAGTGTCTGTGGTTATGGAAAAATGGTGGGTACAGTCATGATGTGGTGGGGAGGAAGATAAAAGCTACATGTGAGAGTGGGAGGAAGACTGCGCAGGTCCTCTTCCACGAGTCCCGCTCTGTAGGACCCTGCCCACAAAGGTGCTGATAATTTAGATTATGTGTAATTGGTACCTCTCCGAGCAGAGTGAGGCTCAGCAAAAGCAATGTTTGTGGTGGCCTTTGGACCAGTGATGAGGGTGGAGCTACAGGTACCGGTGAGCTGTCTTCCCTGAACCTAGGAGGGCTGTGGCAGCCACCGGGACCTCAGGCATCCTCAAGATGGTAAGGCTCTAACTAAGGCCAGTGGACAATGGGAGTTAATTCCAACGGACAGGACTCAGTTCTCAGAATAGCTGGAGTTTAACTGCTAGTACAAAATAAGGTGAGAAATCTCAGTTTGGGTTCTCCTGGAAAGATAGGCAGCCTTCTTTTATAGAAATCTGGAAAGGATAAGATAAATTGATGTGTAAAAATTCTGTGTATTTGGGCTTTGGTTTGAATGTATTCTCATCTGATATTCTCATTGTCTTTGCTGATTGATTATTAATTGTGACAAGTAATGTTCTAATTTTTTGTATATTTCGTCTTTGCTCCATCACCTCATCTTTCAACTTCTACTATCTGGCCATGGAGTTTTTCTGAAGCACTAACCTTTAGAAGAACTTGGAATGAAGAAAAGGACAATTTCAGCTTCTATCAAGAATTCCTGAAATAACTTATTACGGGAGAAAATATTCGCAGTTCTCATATGTGATAACAGAGTTGTATGCATACAGTATGAACAACTGTTATAACTCAGTAACAATAAGACAAACTAATTAAAATGTGGGGGGAATGGATATTTAACCAAATATAAACTAAGAGTCAATAAGCATATAAAATGATCAGCATCATTACTTATTAGGGTAATGTAAATTAAAAACACAGTGACATACCACTTTATAGTCACTAGAGTATAATAAAGAACAAAAGAGAGAGCTCTGGCTGGTGTAGCTCAGTGAATTGAGCGTGGACCTGTGAAGCAAAGGGTTGCCAGTTCGAGTCCCAGTCAGGGCACATGCCTGGGTTGCAGGCCAGGTCCCCAGTAGGGGATGTGTGAGAGGTAGCCACACATTGATGTTTCTCTCCCTTTCTTTCTCTCTCCCTTCCCTTCTCTCTAAAACTAAATAAATAAAATCTTTAAAAAGAGAGAGAGAGAAAGAGAGACTATAAGTGTTGGTGATAATGGAGAGAAACCAGAACAATTATATGTTGCTGTTAGGATTGTAAAATGGTTCAGCCATTTTGGAAAACAGCTTAGCTATTTCTCAAAATGTTAAACATAGAGTTTCCTTATGACCCAGCACTTCCACACCTAGTTATATACACAAAGGAAATAAAAACAGGTCCAGACTAAAGTGTGTCCATGAATGTCCACAGTAGCATTATTCAAATTCATATAATTGCCAAAAATGAAAGCAATCCAAATATCCATCAACTGATGAATAAACAAAAGTGGTATCCATATAATGAAATATTATTCAGCCATAAAAAAGGAACAAAGTAGTGCTACATGCTACTATATCTGTGTACCTAGAAATAATCTGATAATTGAAAAAAAACAGGTATAAAATACCTGGCATGGTATGATTCCATTTTCCATGAAGTGTCCAGAAATTCAAATCTAAAGCAGGGACTATACACCAGTAGTTGACAAGGACAAGGAGTAGAACAGGGGGCCAAGTACAAATGAACAAGTTTCGTTTTGAGTGGACAATCTTGTAACTTTGATTGTAGTGATGGCTGCATACCTCTAAATTTACTAAAACTCACTGAATTGTACAACATGATACCAGTAAATTTTATGGTATGAAAATTATACCTCTAGCTGTTAGACAGGAAGGGAAAACGGGGATGCCATATTCACTACACTACCTGCACAACTCTACCTAGGAAGATGGCCTTGCACAGATTATAATAGAAATTGCACTTCTGAGTGATGCTCCACAAGGCAACAGTTGCAGTAGTCTTGGGAACAGGGAGGGTATCAAGCACAGCGCTCCTCTCCATTGAGTCTCTGGTACAAAAATTAATACAAACAAGTGAAAAAATACATAGGGGTGCAATCTTTTTTCCTTTGCCTCAGGCTACAATATGACTCCACAGAGGACTGACTGGCCCCAATTTTTATAATAATTTTATGATTGTATATGTGTTTCTCTCTATATGAAACTATATTGACATTTCTCCTGAGAAACAATCCTGAATGCATAAAAAAGATACATGATATGAATTGAGTCCTTATAGACTTTCAGTGAATGGATAATCTTGCAAATTGATTCTTATTAAAACATTATATGAGAAAGTAAAGCATAAAGCATGTGGTAATACTTTAGAAAATGAAAGGCTCTATACCCACTATTTAGAGAAACGTCTGTGAAAACTGCGGCAAATCCCCCTCCTCAGTCAAGGCCATGGACGGGAAATATTTTCTTTCCCTTGGTCCCAAGGAAACTAAGTTCTCGTTCTCACAAGAGACACCATGAACCAGACACCGACCTCTGCTAGCAGACCACACATGCACACCACGGAGGCCAGAAAAGGCAGTTTCACACGGCCCCTGGGGACCCAGGGAGTACAGGCTAGGAAGCCCAAACCTAGTCGTTTAAAGCTGCCTGTGCCCTTTTTGGTGAATCTGTGAAATTCAGTACTCAGATTATTCAAGGCCATGATTTGGGGATTTCAAACTGAAATGGAGTCCATTGCTTTGTGCCAAAATGGGAATTTATAGGGATAATATGAAGTTAAGTTCGAAGTCAATATACAAAATTCAGTTGATTTTATATTACCAGTAACGAATATTGAAATATGAAAAAATACCATTTATAATAAACCTAAAAAGAAAAAAATTCTTACATGTAAATCTAACAAAATATTTACAGATCTCTGTGGGAAAAAAGATGAAATACTCTTGAAAGCAATAAAAAATATGTCAATTGAGTAATATTCCTTGCTCATGATCAAAGGACATTATTATTAATCTGTCAATTCCTGGGAAATTGATGGAAAGAACGAGTGCGATATCAATAAAAATCTCAGCAAGCTACTTTGTAGACATTGACATTGATTTTATACTTTTAAGTAATCTAGACAATACTAATGAAGACCAAGTTGATGAACTGATACTTCTCAATTTCAAGATTTATTTCAAAGCTACAATAATCAAGGAAGCATCATTTTTAAAACAGAATAGAGAGTACGCAAATAGGCCTATGCAGATACAGACAACTTTACTTTGGTCATAGTCTTTCAGACTTTAGTCTTTTAGTCTATTTTTTAAAGATTTTATTTATTTATTTATTTATTTATTTATTTATTTATTTATTTATTTTTAGAGAGAGGCAAAGGGAGGGAGAAAGAGAGAGAGAAACAATGTGTGGTTGCCTCTCATGTGACCCCCACTGGGGACCTGGCCCACAACCCAGGCATGTGCCCTGACTGGGAATCAAACTAGCGACCCTTTGGTTGCAGCCTGCACTCAATCCACTGAGCTATACCAGCCAGGGCTGTCTTTTAGTCTATAGTTAACAATAAATGGTGATGGTACAAATGGATGACCATATGGAAATAAACGAGCAAAGACACAAACTTCACCTTAGATGTAAATTCACTCAAAACTATTTATCAATATGTAAATAATCCTGAAATTGTCAAAATTAAATGAAATGATCAGAAACATAAACTAAACTCACCTGTCTACAAATGACAGGTGAGTAAGCACTTAGTAAATGATTAGAGTAATCAATATTCTTATTGCTTTTCTTAATAAAACTCAATAATTATAATAACACATTTAGAAAAGGAAGATATTAGTGACTATATAAATACATTTGTCAGGTCCCCGGAAAAAGAATGGTGTAAATTGTTTTCTACCTTTGCAACCTTATTGAGGTGTAATTGACAATAAAATTGTAAGATATTTAAAGTGTACATCATGATGATTTGGTAGATGTATACATCGTGAAAGGATTCCTCCCATCTAACTAATTAACACGTTCGCCACCGCACCACTACACTTATAGCTGTACGTCTATCTGTATCTACACACCTACCTATCCATATTACACAGTATATAGTTCATTGAAACCACTTAAGTTCTACTTTTTATCTATTCTTTGTCTTTATTACTATTTCCTATCTTCTTTTTCTATTTTTTAAATTATGTTTTAATTGGTTTTGCTATTACAGTTGTCCTGATTTTTCCCCTTTGCCCTCCTCCCCACCCAGCATCCCCTACTCCCTCAGGCAATCCCCGCAGCACTGTTCACATCCATGGGTCATGTGTGCTAAGTTCATTTTAAACTACTCCCTTTCCTATACTGTATTTTACATCCCTGTTGTTATTCTGTAACTGCCTATTTGTACTTCTTAATCCCCTTATCTCTTCACCCATTCCCCTACAGCCCCATCCCATCCGGCAACCAACAAAATGCTCTGAGTATCCATGAATCTGTCTCTGATCCTTTTGTTTGCTTAGTTTGGTTTTTAGATTCAATTGTTGATCGATATCTACCATACTTTGCTGTGTATAATTCACACATTTTTGCCCAAGGTTTTTAGCAAAATTAAAATTTCACCGATCCACAATTTTTAAGAATGTTTTAGAAAACTGTACTTGAACAATCATTAAAATTAAAAAAAAATCAATTAAAAAGAAAAAGAATGTTTGGCAGTTTTTCTTGGATAAACCCTTAGATTGTTGCAAGTGTTTCGTTAATTTCCAGAGTTCTGAAAAAGCTGACTTTCACAACTTTGCCAGCATTTTCACGGGTTTCACCAAGGAGCAGATTACACAGGTTCTCCCTCTACCATTCAGGAGGTCTTCACTGATTCCACTGTACTTAAAATGGAGTGTTTAAATTGCCAGCCATCTTTGAGGATTTGTGTATTTATTCTTTCATTTCTATCACTTTTTGCTTCATGTATTAATCCATTTATTAATGTAAAATATTTTCCTTATCTCTGGTAATATTTGTTGTTCCAGTGTCTGTTTTCTCTGATATTAATATAACTTCCACAGCTTTATTTTGACTAGAATTTGTATGGTGTATATTTTTCATACTTTGGTTTTTATTCTATCTGTGTCTTTATATTGAAAGAGGGTCTCTTGCATATAGCATATAGTTGGGTCTTGCTTTATTACCCGGTATGACAAATTGACTTTTAATTGTGGTGTTGACATCATTTAAATTTAGGGTAATTATTCATAGATTTGGGTTTAAACCTACTATGTTGCTGTTTACTTTTTATTTGTTCCACTTGCTCTTTGTTTCATTTTTCTTCTTTCCTTGCTTTTTCTTGGACAATTTTTTATGGTTCCATTTTCTCTCCATTTTTGGCTTACAAGTGCCTCCTCTCCATTTAAAAAAAAAATTGGGGGACAGGATTGCTTTAAATTTAGAACATAAAATTTTAACTTATTATTTTTTGTCTTTAAATAATAGCATGTTACTTCATATACGGTGAAAGACCTAACAATAGTTTATTTCCATTTTCTATCTTCCTCTTTTATGGCATTATTTTTATCATAAATTTCATTTTAAACCCCACAATATGTTATTACCATTTTTGCTTTAAACAGTCAATTATACTCTGGCTGGTGTGACTCAGTGGATTGAGCACCAGACTGCAAACCAAAGGGTCAACGGTTTGATTCCCAGTCAGGGCACATGACTGGGTTATGGGCCAGGTCCCCAGTAGGGGGCACATGAGAGGCAACCACACATTGATGGTTCCCTCTTCCTCTCTTCCCTTACTAAAGGTAAATAAATAAAATCTTTTCAAAAACAGTCAATTACATTTTAATATGACTTTATTTGTTTTAATTACATTTTATTGATTGTGCTAGTACAGTTGTCCCAATTTCCACCCCTTTGCCTCAGGCAATCTTGGCTATAGGTCACTGCTTTTCATGAGTTTGAATATTTATTGCCAATCCCTTCTAGTCTACAAAGTTTCCTTTGAGAAATCAGCTGCCAGTCTTATGGGAACTCCAGGCAGGGCAAACAGTGTGAACCAGGTTGATGGAGTCTCAGATATGGCACCTGTCTGCCGACTCTGTGGCTGTGTTGGGGGAGGGCTCAGAAAGGGGCAATGGCCTCTGCCCACCTTTCTGTCCAAGAGAAAATGGTCCCCCAGCTCTCACCTTGATGCCAGACACTTCAGTTCCTCCCTGTATGCCACTGGTGCCTTTCAAGCTGCCACCCCAGTGCTGGAGCTCAGAGGGAGTGATTCTGAGTAAGTCTTTGTGCAGGTTCTTTAAAAAAAACTACTTGGGGATCCAGTAGTTTCTTCTATCAACTCAATCCCTGCTGTTTTGTTTTGTTTTGTTTTGTTTTGTTTTGTTTTGTTTTGTTTTGTTTTGTTTTTTTGCAACCAGAAGTTATGGGGACTTACCTTCCTGGCAATGGAACCCTAGGCTGGGGGACCTGGTCTGGAGCAGGGACTCCTTGCTCCCAAGATATCCCTCCTGAAATTTTATCCATCAGACTTGGATGTCGGACCAGCCCATTCCTCATCTTGGCCCTTCCTACCAGTCTGGATGGATGTGGTTTCTTTTTAATTCCATAGTCGTCAGACTTCCACTTAACTAGATTTCTGGCAGTTGTGAATGATGGTTGTTCTATATTTTAGTTGTAATTTTGATGTGGTTGTGTGGGGAGGCAAGCCATGCTTACCTATGCCCCCATCTTGATCAGAAGTCAGTTCTGCTTTGTTAGCAAATTTCCATTGTACAATACAGAGTTAACAACTATAGTCACTATGTCATACATTAGATCCTCAGAACTTGTTCATCTTAGAGTGAGAACTTAGTACCCTTTTACTGTCCTCTCCCTGTTTCTTCCACTCTCCTTCTCCTGATGTTTCCTTCTTTTAGAAGACTTTATTTATTTATTTTTAGAGAGAGGAGAAGGAAGGGAGAAAAAGAGGGAAAGAAAGATTAATGTGACAGAGAAACACCGACTGGCTGCCTCCAGCACGTGCCTCGACCAGGACCAAACCTGCAACCCGGGTATGTGCCCTGACCGGGAATCGAACCTGGGACATTTCATTTTGCAGGATGATGCCCAACCAACCGAGCCACACCAGTCAGGGCTCCTGATGTTTTAAAAGTTCTCATGAGAAGAAAAAAATTATAACTATGATGCTGATGGGCATTAACTAAACTTAGTATGGTAATTGTTTTGCAATACAAACATTTATCATTATGTTATACACCTTAAACTTATACAATGTTATATATCAATTATGCCTCAATAAAAATAGCATTTTTATCTACATGTACAAGTAACTGTAGCCAGATACTTTAAAAGATATCTTCTTCATTAATAGTGAGCCAAAATCAATTATATTACATTTCATAGGAATGAGTTTGAAATTCTCCATGTAAGTTCATAAACTAATGTAGACATATAAAATAGGGAACCCTGTCTTAAGAGTTGTAAAAAACAGGTGGGGATATGAAACAGCTGAGCAAAGGGTAGGGAACTGAAAGGTGTCGAAAATTTCTGCTTGCCTATAAGTCATTTTATACTTTTATAAATTAATTAATCAATTTAATTAATTTTACTTTTACCAATTTACATTTCCCACATAGTTTTTTCTTTTCCTTTTTTCAGATTTTATTTGTTTTATTTTTAGAGAGAGGGGAATGTTGAGGGCCACCCTGCTTAGTCTCAGGAAGCTGTGGCCCCCTGTGACTTAGGCTGAGTGAGAGACCTCCAGACCAGGAGCCACTAAGGAGACAAAACTTATTCCCCTGGCATGAACGCTACCTGTTCGGTGCTTGGCCTTTAATGCTTGATCAGTTAACCAATGACGGGTAAGACTCCTCGAGGAAGGGGCAACCTAAGACAGATACTGACCACGTAAAGGCCTCTGGGATGAGACTCACGAGGCTGTGGAAATGAAGGGGCTATAGAAAGGAAGGGGTTATTGACATCAACCCCTGCCCCCTCTAAGCCTGAGTCTTTGTACTTAGGTGTGAGAAATCCTAGTCTCCTGGCTGCCTCTGTCTCCTGCCCTTCTCAGAGCTAAGCAAGTAACCAAAGGGGCAGCTCAGACCGGAAACGGCAGACCCCCGGGGGTAATCAGGCCTGGGACATAGAATATGCAAGATCCCGTGAGATCTGTTTGCTGGAGGATGTTATTAACTTAGAATTTGAAGGCACAGGCAGGAAACCAAAACTAGTCCTTTG